>JAVIWB010002274.1:0-311266 GCA_031893035.1 Dermolepida albohirtum | reverse complement strand
CTAATGCAAGAGAACACTAGGAAAAATTATTAGCAAATTATTGAGAGAAAATCTAAATTTCCAGTTCGTAATGTTTAACTTTCAGTTTCATTGGACGCTGTACGATATTTGTTGACATCAGACGGGATAATTTTGTTTATAACATATATCGTGCAATTGTGTATTAGTTCATTCGAGTCGCTCTTAAAGAGTATATCGCTGGTTCAACTAGTCATACGCAGTCAAGCGAAAATGTTACGTAAATGAAATCACAAGTTACAACGTATACATCAAGTTATTAAATACATACGTCGGTATCCTGATTTAATTTATCGTGATAGTTCCATAAAATGCGGTGCTTGAAATGTGAACTTAATTTTACGCAGAACAATATTGCAAACGGTACCTATAATCAGCGGGATACAGGGAAAATTTAAAAAATAATGAACTATCATATTTTAAATTTTTTTACCTTTTTTTTACATTGCAAGCATCACGCATTGCTAACTGCTTTGATTAATTTAAAGGTGTGATTTTCTTATATGCTTCTATTATTTTTTTGTGAAAAGTGTTATTTCTTAAGGTCAGAAAATATGTTCTAAAGTTGCTTACTTGTTTAGTGTGCATTTTTATATCAACGAACACCCTTCCTCCCTCTTTTGTAGGTAATGGAAACAGTTCTACTGTAGAATATTTATGACGTGTGTCATATTTCGTGACTATTGTTCTGATGAGTCTATTGAGGGAGTCTCCGTGTCTGACCATTTTATAAGTCTAAATGAGTAAGTCAAAAGTGGGATTGTATATGTGCTATAATTGCACTAATCTAAAGACTTACCATAAATTTTTCATTAACAGCTCTTAGAACTAAATACTTAAATATTGAGTTTGTGCACTTAGCATAGATATTTACTTTGCTCCTCTTCTACACAGTACTACATTATACTACAAGAGTAAATCGTGCAATCTAGCGCGCATTCTAATTTTTCAACAACTTTTGAAAATAAAAGTTTTGTTAATTACGTCTATCTATAAAGTCAATAAGGACATGACTGTTATCGATGGGATTACCTGGCCAATAGCCTGGATCAAAATCATGAATCTCTACAAAAAAACGGACGCCTAATTAAAATTTGCCGGAGATTATCTAAATGTTCATCAACCAAAGATTTAATCCGAAATATTCCATACCTACTATAATAAAAGGCCGAGGTAGATTATAGCTTTGGGATGCTTTTCGAGCTGAGGCGTTGCACCACTAGCAATATTTGATGATTACTATCATCATTTACTTAATACTCAGAAGAACAAATTTGAATATAAATGAATATTAGAAGAACGTATGCTTTCATTTACAAAAGAAAATGTGCCAGTCACGCAGATTTATTAGTATGATAATGATCCTAAGCAAATAGTAAAAATAGTTTTTTTAAAATTTTTGTGGTGGGTACCCAACTGGGTCATAAGTCTTCTCGAATTGTCATGACCACGGGGATGATGCTGTGTTGATTATTTTTTCTTAATACTGAAAGATACCGCAAGAGGTACCGACCACCTCCAAGATGAGAAACGACTTTTAAAAATCGCTCGCCCAGAAGGAAGTCGACTTCTTTAGATACACGTCTGAAGTCCAGTGCTCTTATCACATGCGCTATACCGATGTAAGTTAAAAAGTAACTTCTGAATAATGTGACCGATACCATTATCATGCAGCAGCACAAAGTCCTAACTTAAACCCTATTACGAACAGGTGGAACTATATTGAATGAAAAATTAGATTGTAAACTACAGAACAAGCAAAAACTACATATATCTCGAGTGTGCAAAGTTTATGCTACAAAATACAATATTGTTTGATTATTTGTTTCCAACTTTCGATCATTTATTAATTTTAATAAATTGAATTTGTAAGTATTTTAACTACTTATACATTTTAAAATATTTTGTGTTTTGTTCTCCAAAATATACCACTAATCTACAACTAAAATACTATCCACAATATAAATATCGTATGTCAATAAATTCAAAATAGCATGCGTTTTTCAACTTACGGCCATTACTGTGCATATTATAACAGATCGTATAACAAATACATTTTAAGAACTAATTTTCCAAAATATGAATATAACATAGAACTAGGAAACATTTTGGAATAAACATTTTTATGATCAGCAACATAATTTTCCATTTTAGTGTTGTTATTTACTATAGTTAAGTAAATTTAATGGAGACTGTGGTTGATTGAATTTATCAAAAAAGGTAAATAAAACACAAACAAAGTTTATGCTACTTGTTACTTGTAAAATTTGCTGTGGTGTTACATGGGTTTAGATGAGTATAATGTTGTTATCTGTTACATTAGGTAATGGCAATTCCAACTTAATGTCAGTTTCAGTTTTGTTTGATCACATCCTGTACATTCTTTTAACACTGTAGAATCTACGGTTTCACCATATCAGTAATTAGTGAGCATAGAAAGAAAGCACAAACTTTTTGGTAAAAATTATTTTATTTTTCAACATATTCTCCTTATTTCATTTAGTACACAGTTACAGTGATAATCAAGTCTTTTCATTCTTCCAAAAAAGTGAGTTTAATTGTTTATTTAAAAGTGTAATTTCAGAAATTACCTCTTCATTCGATTCAAATGTTTTACTAGCTACTAATTTTCGGGCTGGGAAAAAGAGACCAAAACTGGCGAGTAAGGGGAACAGGTTGGGAATACAGTTCATGAATTTATGCCATTAGAACAGTCGAAGTGTGAGTATATACATTATCCCGAAGAAAAAGCACTACGTTGTATGGCATCGTGCAATTGATTCAAAAGAGATGTATCCAGGTTTTGTCAACTATTATTGTTCGGCACCAAAAGTCTTTCTGATTATCATCATGCACATAATTTTTTCATATTCAATTCACTATAAAAAAATCGAAACAAATGAACCACTCAACCATATGAAATGTGTAGCGCCTCAGTTACTTCGCGGAATTCTATTAGATGGTCATTTAGCACCACATCACTTTTTAATCATTTCTGAAGTAGACATATCTTTTTTGATTTTACTATGTTGTTTATCAAATAACTAGTTTGGCCCGGTTTAAACACAGATATCCATAGCTTTATAGTTGCAATCAATAGAGATTGATTTCTATAACAGACTCCAGCTCAGCTTTGATTGCATCTTTTGTTTTGTTCTTTAAAGTCATTAGTTGGTACACATCACATACCTAAATTATTAAAAAGAACTACAAAGATATTCCGATTAGCTAGCAGATGCATTATTGCTTATGAATGGATATAATATCATAGGGACTTTTCTCTATCAATATTTAAAATTTTCCATTCCTGTCCCGCTTATGACCTGTCCATTCTAACGATTGTACAAATACTCGCTTGAATCGAAATTGTTTCTAGATTTGGCTATCACTAATGTGTATGTATGTATATACGGGTGTATATATAGGACTACGGTGTAGTCCTATATATAGTATATATAGTAAATGTCCTTCTAGTAAGTACCATCAAAAATATATAAGCCGATATTATCTAATGACGTTTATTTAAATATAAATAAATAATATTAATTTAATTCATGGAAAAAATAATAGGTGTATACAATGTTTATAATATAATATCCCTTATTCTTAGTTATTGGAATCTATAACATTATGGTAAATACCCAACTTAATGCTTTCCCAAACTTTCTCCACAATTCTCCACAACTTTTTATTATTAGTAGAGGAAACGCTGCTTACTAGGACTTTAGGTGGGTTGTCAATCTAGGTACCGGATTTTTGTAATTTTTGGGGTCGTTATTATCCTGGTACTTTGAAATAATGGTCATACTTTCTTTCGGGGAGAGCAGCATTACATTTTTCAATATGCTTACTTTGTTATAGTATCTTTAATTAAGTACAGTGGTCCAACCCCGTACCAGGAGAAAGAACCCCATATCTTAAAATGTTGCTTTGCATAGCGTGACAGGTATCGTACGTTTGCGGGACCTCTAACATAATGCTATCTGCTTCTGGGCTTCCGGATTGGAACCGCGTCACTTGTATATCTGCCGACATTTCGTACCCATTTGTATGAAACATCTTCAGGGCTAAACTACTGCACTGAAAACAGTTTTTTTTGCAACAAATTGCCAATAATTTGCTTTAAATCCGGGGAGGATTTGCAGTTACCAAGAAAACTGCGAAGAATACCTCGGAATGATGCCCATGCTTCTGCATTGTCGGGCACTAAATAATTTGTAAAGTTTTCGTGGACCATCAATTTTCGAATATCAAGTTCGACAAATATTTCTTCTTTGAGTTTTATGTATGAAAATTTGTAAAACAGATTGAATAAGTACAGAAAAGCCGATCTTTCATGGTTGAGAGCTTTGACGAAGTTCTTGATAATACCAAGTTTTATGTGAAGAGGTAACAGGAAAATGTCCTGTGAGTTTACAAGTGGTGTAGAGGAAACGTTTTCCTGGCTCGTAATTAGTACAATTTCGCCAATCTTTCTTACATAATGATAGAGAGCTGCAAGGTTTTCCCACAGGCATAAAAAATAGCAAAATTCACTGAAACCAGATTACATCCTAATCAAGAGACTAATCATCTGAATGTTTCAGATTTAATCAGAATTAATTTTCAAACTTTCAGATCACTACAAACTTTCCATTGATACTAATCATATTCCATCATAGCCCAGATCTTAGGCATTGTGTTGTGGATGGTTTTTCATTTCCATTGTGTAACAGAATAGCCTTGAGATTGTATTTCAAACCATCGATGAACCATCGCTATTCATTTTGATCGTACAATGTATTTATAACATTAAATAAATCGATGTCATCGCAGAAGCACATATTCTCTTCTTTTTGTTTCTGTAAATAGTGACTTGTGTTCGAGTGTCAAGATGTTTCCACTCCTACAACGGTGATGCAAGCATCTCTGTTTTTTGTTTCAATTAATTAATATCACGAACCAAATTGCTCAGTTCATTTTATGAAAATGTTTTTCTTACATGACGAAATCGCTTTGTACCTCGACAAACTGACAATGGATCATTGCTCGTACGCAGAACTGGCTTGGACGCTGGTGATACGTCAGGACATACTGGGCTAGTTTTCTTGAATTATTACCTGCAACATTCATCAAATAAAAGTAACGTTCATCTACACACATGATTTTTCGATACTTTGAACCGAATCTTTGAAAATGAAAATTACACATTTTCACCGAGTGACAACTTTGTTACAGCTTTCTTACTGGGCGCACTACAACACAATTTTGGCACCCTCGGCTTGTGAGCGTTTGCCACAGAGACACTAAAGTAATGCAAATACACATCTTTGAGAGTATGTGTCGTTATTTTGTCACTTTTCTTAGCACATAATATCCACAAATTTGGATAGACTTTGCAAAGCTGTCCTCGGATTTTCACACGTTCCTAAACAAGAGCAAGTACAATTAAAGTACTTTTTCTAGCGATGCCATAATCTGACCACGCAATTCTGCCAACATGCAAGAATTCAAAAAATAAAACCTATACTGACAAACGGATTGAAGATTCGGATTCGCGCATCAAATAACATTAAGAATCGTTCTCATCTGCTCGGGTCTAAAAGTTGATCGAAATTTATAAACTTAATAACTTATAACTTATAATAATGTTATGTACTTATTGCGTATATATTCTAAAAATTATTTTCATAAACAAAGATTTAATATTTACTAAATTACACTTTCCTAGTTAGATAATTTTCACATTTTTCTCGATATTTCCATTTTGAAAAAATTTAACATGAAGATCAATATTTACAGGAAAATATTTAAAAAATGTTGAATTTCAAAAAAAAAATTGGAATAACACTATAAGTAGGACACATTTGTTAAATATATTACCTTCAATTGTATCTGAATATTGTTCAGCGTCTCCAGCAATTACAAAACCAATTAAAATTGTCATTTATACGAAACTGGCGATTATTACAGGTTTGGTTTCAAAACAGACGAGCTAAATATAGGAAACAGGAAAAACAACTGCAAAAAGCCCTCGCACCCTCCGTCCTGCCCGGTTGTAATGGCGCCATGATGAGAAATATTTACCCGGGAGCGGCGAGAGGATACCAACCCTATCCGCACCCCACAGCCATCAACCGCTATCCGCAGGTTAGTTAATTTACTTCTAATATACACCTAAATAGAAATAAAATGTCGGGATTTCGAAAGCAAATGTTGAATTGTATCATCATATATTTATGTTATTATTAAAAACAAATGCTGTCATACAATTTATTATGTATTATTATTTTATTTAGTTTTAAGTACCTTTGAAGAAAATGTAGGGAGTGACACAATTAAAAAACAACAAATAAAATTCTTTACAAAAGATTACGGATATTGAGCAACGTGGAAAGTAAATTTTCAATCTTTTCAATGATACACATATTGTACAAAATATTGTAACAAAAGTATCCATTAACATTAAGGTATAAGATTCATTTGTTCATTAATCTATAAATTTCGTACTGGTAAATTCTCACGGCTATTGTGGATCTCTTTTCCAACAGGAGGCTACTACCGTCTACTGTTATAGCAAGATTCGTCATCATTCAAATTCTTTTGATTATTAGTAAGCAGTCGCAAAATCCACTAAACAGCAACTCTTTTATAACTAGGACTACGAATAAGTTCCCATACTGATGTTCAATATCCGGAGTAGTCAAGAACGAAACTTTACTGTAACCGTTTACTAGTAAAGTAATTTCCAACTATCTCACATTTTTATCCGATGTTGCTACTCGAGCTTGTCTTGGACGGGGCAAATTTATTCCGCTATCAACTGTACGATAACTATATAACTATAGTTACCATATAAAGCTTCCTTTCTGATATAAATTTCCATTGGCTGACGCTCTTCAGAAGCCAAAAAACATGTAATAGATTATCTTCAAGCAGATTTTTACCGCAAGTTCTATTTTCTAATTTAATATTAACACTGACTGAATTTAACGAAGTAAATATTGTTGATAGACGCGTCACTAGTATTAAAACAATAAAAAACAGCTGAATTTCATTGTCATGGCGATGAAATCATAACTATAAAGTTAAAATGTGTTTAACCACCACCCACCACCGTTTTGGTCGTTAAATCTCGAAGAATCGGCTCGATAGTAGACATTTAAAACCAGCTACTGGCCACTCAAAAGACACTACAATTCTGGACGACATAACAGCTGAAGAGTATAATATTATTGTTCATTCAAAGTAACCAACTCCCAGCGTTATTGTAAGACAATCGATAAATCGGTAATCAGTAATTAGTGAGCATGACAAAATAGGGCGGCACTAATAATAAATCTTAATTGTTTTTCAACTTGGGAATGCTTCAAAACATAAAAAAAACTGCCAACATTTGCATTTATTCCAATCTTGGCAACGCTCATTATTTTAATAGAACGTGAACAGCTTTAGCTTGTTTTGAAGCGTAGGGAAAAAGTACCGATCGGTGGTTAAGTTTTCTTATTTTTAAAGAATAAAGTAAAAGATGAAATCAAAACTGAGCTGGAGTTTATTTATGGAGGACCGATCTCCATCGATTACAACCATAAAACGATGGATATCTGAGTTTTTTTTAGTAATTTAGATATGTAATGTATACTGATTAATACAGCTAAGTTCTTATTTTTAGAAAACAAAATAAACGATGAAATCAAAGCTGAGTTGGAGTCTGTTCACTAAGAATAATCATCGAGTGCAACCATAAAACGTAGGATATATGAGCAATGCAGTGGAAGTTTAAATATGGCAGAACTAGTATATTTGATGTACAATACACAAAAAGCCAGAAACGTGTGTACTCAAGTACTCGGGTGTACTTCAAAAAATATTGAAAAGTAGATAATATGGCGCTAGATAATCATCGAATAAAATTACACGAATTTGCAGAAGCTCTACACAATTCATATGCATCAGTGATTTCGATTTTGTATAATGAATTGAGTATGAAAAAATTAGGTGCAAGATGAGTACGGTACTTGTTAATCATGCACAATAAACTTAGCAACTTGTAGCAATAAATTTAGCAACTTTTCAACTCTTAATTTAACAAAGTCAAGATATTATCCGAAACACTTTGGCACCATATAGTAACAGTTGATGAAATCTAGATATACCATTATACACCTGTAATAATACAACAATCAAAACAACGGATTGAGGTTAACCCAAATGCTCTGAAAAAGGCAAAGACCGTACACTCGGTCGAAAAGGTTATGTTTTTTTTGGAACAGCAGTGATTAGCTTCTCATAGACTTTTTTCAAAAAAATTAAACTATTTTCTTCAAGATAACGCACGTGTTCACACTTGGCCTGATCCAATGGCAAAAATTCATGAACTACTTCCACATTCAGCTTATTCGCTAAATTCGACCCCCTCAGACTTTTTCCTTCCGAAAGAGGAGGTCACTGAATCTAACGAATAATTCGAACAGTTTGATAAAGCTTACTTTTCTGAACTAAATATAATGAATTGCAAGAAGAATATGTTGAAAAATAAAATATTTTTTTGCCAAAAATTTATATTTTCTTATCTAAATTCACTAATTACTGATCTGCCCTCGTATATTAAAAATACGTTGTAACTAACTTGAGTATTCTCCTTACATTATTCTCAATATAGCTTTAAATTTGAATTGTCTTTTGATTAACATATCCCTAACCTAGTTCTATCTTGTTACTCCGTAAATGTACGTAAATGTATGTTAGATATAGAGATGTAACAAAGTCTTCAAAAAAAGATACTTCTGTTCAAAAGAAAAATGTACAAATCAAGTTTACTTAAATATTTTTCCATTTACATCTGCTTCTAGAATCGTATATCAAATGCTTTTTAGCAATTAGTTATTGTGTTCATATATTTTGGGTATTTCTATATTATGGTAAACTAAGACGAAAATAAATTCTAAATAAAACCCTCACCACCATAATAGACAAATTTTCATATAGAACGTCCTGGACGCATGTCAGCTATCTTTTTTAGTGTTGATTTTACTATTTCTATTTGTTTTGTAAATTAAATTTTTTGATTTTGGAAAGTATATAAAACAAAATCTGATAAGTGCAAAAGTCTATAAAACTAAATCATTAAATTCTCGATCTTGATTCATATTATTGATTTTAAGAAAAATTCAGGGAATGTCGGGAAAACATTTTCAAATATGTAAATCGCCAGCAAAATGCACTTAAATCATTCAATTTGAGCCGCATATGTACATGTATCCATCAAATAGATCTCATAATACTCACCCATTAAGTTATATCGACGGTTCCCAAACTAAGTGGATACATAAGCACGTATACCCAGTGACCTTGATGAAACAGAAATGGAAATGATTAGTGAGATGCAGGTAAATGAATTAGGTGAGGTCAAACAGGTCGGATGATTAGTTTATCCGAGACCGCATTTCCTCGGGAAAGCGGACCGCCGAGCGACGGCCGTCGGGCGAACCTCAGCCCGAACAAACTTGGCAATCGACATCGCCGTCAGGACGTCGGCGGAGCTTTCGGGACGATTTCACGTTTCCTATCCGTGACTGTATATAATATGTAAATCGCGAATTTCAATTAATTCAGCAGGTGAAGGTAATGCGAATACATTTGACAGAATTGTATGAAGAAAATTGCCCATTTACCGCCGCGAATATAATAATTTCATGTTACGGATACCGATCATATAATTTAATTGGTTCGAATAAATGCTAAATAGAATTACTATTATGCAACTCTATTCTATACTGTTTTATTTTTTAAAATGAAGAAAATAAGCAGCCAATTAAAACGAAAAAAATAATCTTTTTATTAACAAGCATTCCATAAACATTTCAACATACATTCCTTTTGGTAATAAATGAATTTCATTGTAGATAAGTTTCCTTTTGAAATTTTATTGATCAGTCAGATTACCGTTGTCTTCTGCTACTTAATGAACAGAGATGGTTTAATAACCACGTGGCCTAACACAGAAATGGCGCGAATTCGGCGGAATCTTCTTTACCATTCTGTAGAAACATTCTTAAATACCACACTACAGAATCATCTGTGGTCTATGTTTGACAGTGCACTAAAGTGAAAATCTGTGTGGTTTTGCAAACGATGGAAGAAATTGAATTGCGAGCAATGATACTTCCATTTGGAAAACAACATTATAATATAACACTAATAGAATTCGCTTCTTCGTTTTCGATTGTTAAAAACTGTCTTTTCGAATTAAAACGCGGTTATGTAGGCACAAAGAAGTGAACTCCACAGTAGACGTTCAAAAAGCTACAGCCCCAGACATGGTTGAAAAAGTCTGCCGTACCGTATTGGATGACCTTCGAGTAAAAACGCACGAAAGAGTAGATATAGTGGGTATCTTAAATGGCAGTACACACAGTATTTTAATTGGAGAACTAGAAATGAAAAATACTTCGTGTAATTGCTATGGCCAAAATTCATGAATTTGGATTTGAGTTAGGGCTTCTTTTGTCCTACTCCCTAAGTTTGGCTTCCCGTGTTTATCGTACTTCTTCCAAAATTAAAACAATGGTTAGGCAAAAAATTTTTTTGGGTGACTGCATACAGGTGGTAGTATTGCTCGTGAAGCTAAACCAACGACAGTCACTTCTGAAAACATATTGGCTACACAGCATATGAAAAATAATGACCACTATATGATATATGTTAAAACAGAAAAGACTTTGAAAATTGAATACAGCGTAGTTCACAGAATTTTATATGACAAATTTCGTTACGTGCTACATAAACTGAATGACCATCAAAATATTAAATTCGTTCGAATTGCTCATGAAAAAATATAACAGATGAAAAAATAACAAAAATGACAAAACATTTTATAATATTTCAAGTTGTCAAAGAGTCAAGTCTGGACACATGAAGATGACCCAACTATTGCTAAGAAACGGCACCTCGTGAAAAAGTTATGTAGTAATTTTTTTGAAACATAAAGGTTTTAAGTATTCACTGCAATTGGCTATGCGTGACTTTTGGTTCTTCTTCAATTATAAAAAAATATTTGCAAGACAACTGTATCAAGTCGGCGATTGCTCATTCTGTTCTGGATGCTTCTTCCTATATGACCGATGTAGCTTTTGCAACATTGACGTTCAAGTTAGTATATTTGCCCTTGGTGTGTAGTTTAGCGTATCAGGCGGAAGTAGTTATTCTATTTTCTTTATCATGTTGTACCGCGTAATAATATTCTCCTACTCTATAGTCAATTTATCAATTCCGATGATATATGGCAGATGTTATTTTATTTTTTTGCATTTCATTCGTTTTTTCAAATTTAGGCTTTTCGCTAATACTACTACTTTACTAGTTTCTTCTAATTTTTATAAAAGGGTTTACCAGGATTGGGTAAAGAATATCTTCTTCAAAAATATCACATTAATAGTGAATTAACACTGACAAATCGTGTTCTTCGGTTTCCATTAGAAATATATTTTGCTATAATTATGCTACAAAAGAAGGCTCGCAAAATAATAGTCTGGAGAGTATAAATATAGAGAGTTTAGCACCTAATAGATTAAGGAAAGACTGACGAAGATCGAAATTCGAGCTATCGAAATCGTCATTTAGTATAAATCTTAATTTAATGGCACAGTAGGGGTAGATGGTAGCACGACGCGTTATCTCACATTTCTATTTCATTGTCGATTACCAAAGATTATGTTTCTTACGCGACAATGAACCATAGAAGAACGATAGTGGAGGCAAGAACAACGAAAACTTATTTTTTCTGTTGAACCTCGGTGTTCTTTATATAATTATAATACGTTAACGGCAGAAACAAAGGAGTTTGTAAGTAATAACATAAGGACGTCTGTCAAAGCAGTAGAACTAGTAGTGAGGATTGTATAGAGTTCTATCTGAAATAAAAATTAAGTTACTACCTCGTCATGGTGCATGTGACCACCGGATCTAAACTCAATTTGAGAATGTGTGGGTACAAGGTTCAACGATATCCATGACCGTCATGAAATCTGGAAAAATTATGTGAATGCATTAGTAACACATGGTTAATACATAATCTGAAAACTATATAACAAATTAGAACAAAGGACAGCAATTATAATCAGAACAAGGCGTGGAAACACAATAAATATTTATTATCAACGATCAATAAATATATTACATACCCTCCCTTACAATCCCTTTCTTCGCAAAAAGCTATAATATTATTTTTCTTTAAAAAGGATGTGAAACATTCAGAAATAGCTCAGGTATTTTTGGAGAGTCAGCAGAATATAGAAGTACTATCGACGATTGTTTCAAAGCTGGTAAAACACTAAAAACCAATCCGACCAATGAACGCCCAACATCTATAAATAAAAGAAGCGTTCTTGCAATGCAGAACCTACTCAAAAATAATAATTTTCAAGACATAAAACATGGAAAACTTTACTTTAATCCAGAGATCAGTCCAAAAAATGGCACAAACCCGAAACTGCGTTTCCATCAGTTGGAAAAGTAATGCTAAAAGTATTCTGAGATTGCAAAGAGAATATTTGGATGGATTATCTACCGACAGATACTGCAATCAACTTTATATAATCAGTATATATATAGTCTATTACGGCAGACCCTTTGTAAGAAGCAGAAGCTTGGAAAGTTGCATAAGCAACCGTTATTACAATATGACAATACAAGACTTCGTACCGCACAAAGTATATTTTAAATAAATTACCCTGACAATTGCTTCCAGATCATCTATTCCCAAATAGAAAAAAACACTTCTAGGTGTTTTCAGAACTTAAATAACATAACAGTTGCTATGAATAGGAGAAACTGAAAAAGTTCTTTCAGGAAAATTTTGAAAATATTAATTTCACGCTGGGATAAGTGTATTCAATTAAAAGGAGATTACATTGGAAAACTACATTGTAATTTTGATGAAAATTGATGAAATAAAACAATTATAGCTTAATTCCTAAAGCTTCGGAAACATCCCTCGTATTTATATTTTACTTTTCTTAAATTTCAATTTGTACTTTCATAACAAATTTTCGCTGTTTATATTGATGCACATTCATATCCAAAAATGTTGTTTAATTTATTATTTTACATCTATAATGGAATACTATGTCATAATTACAAATACTGGAATATAATAATTTTGCAACTTTATTTCGTTTACAGATGAGCACGAGTTCATATCCTGGTATGGCGCAATCCTTTTCGATGACGCACAGCACGAATATGACGACGGTAGCGGGAATGAGACAAGATGCAATGGGTAAGATTCATTTTTTTAACGAACGTACATCGACAAACTTTGACATTTCGAAAGCCCAATGGATATACTCGAACGTAAACTATTAATTATTATCTCTAATACTTGACCAAAATTCCATCTTATACCGGAAATGGAACATCTTCAGAGCGCCGATCGCGATCTTGGCGCATCTTTGCGGAAACTATATCATTTCCGATCTGGCTGTTCCTTTTAAAACTTTATTAAAGTATAACTTGCCATTCCAAAAGACTAAGACTTTTAACACGAGTATATTTTATAATTTGACCTAACGTAATTATTTTATATTTAGGATATTGTATTTTTTCCTGATAAATTAAATTAGAAACACTAACAATGAGGCTATATACTTGATAAGAACTCTGAAGAAAATGCCATTAAAGAAAAGCTATGGTGGATAGAAAAATAATGTTATTATATCATACTGTTTGTTAGTGGTGTTGTAAGCAGAATAATTTGATCATTTAACGCAACTTAACTATAACAGATAACAATCTATTGTCTGGTAATTAAGTGAGAGTCGTCTTTAAAATAAATAATCTAACATGCTTTTCAAATTTATCAATAAAATTTGGACTTTTTTATCTTTATTTATTTTAAATGCTCGGCCTACTTACTTGTCAGATTCCAACTTATTATTGACAACACTAATTTAAATTCTAATGTTTCTACTACTAATCGACATTTTTCTTTCTTTGGAAAAACAGTCTATACACATTTCTTGCATATTTAATTCTTGGAAAAATTGATTTTATTGCTATAAATATTTGCATGTTATATAGTATTCTATCTACCATAGCTAGTTGAATTTGATCAATAAGGTTGATATATAACCCCTTTCCACATTAACTTTTGTAAATTCTGTATACGTATTTCGACAACCAAGTTGTCATCATCAGCATAGCTAACTGATATCCCATGGCAAAATGATTTATTGTACTAGACTCATACCATACCTACTTTGAAGTAATAGTAAAGGAACGTCCACGACTACGCCAAGAGATTTAGGAACGAACGTCGACGTTACCCAAATAGCACACAAATTAAATGAAAAGAACTTGTTAAATGGATAAAATTGTTCCTCATTACGTTGTGAATGTGAAATATTTTTAAACAGAACGTGATGAAAAATGAGTGATCAATGACCATATGATTCGAAAAATTGGTTGATCACCTAAAGAAGAAACATCTTTGAGTATTGCCAAAGCTGATTTTCCCCAAAACAAAGCGATATTATGTGGTTAGTAGGATTGTAAGTTTTGTTAATTTAGTCTCGTAAAAATGGTCAAACTATAAATCCATAATTATACTTACTTACTTATACAATATAATGGAAGCACAGTATGGAAATAGTCCACGTTAAATTAACAAGAAAGGAGTAATTTTTCAATTGCAAGAGTAGAATTAGAGAACCTTTTATAAAAAAATGCGCGCGTTTTGAATTAAAGTCTTACAAAAATGGAATATTTAAGCTTCTTGGCAGATGGAGCAAAGTTTTAAACGTAAACTGTATCATTGAATAAAAAAAACAAAATATTTGACTTCTTTTTTGCATTGAAAAATATCTAAAAACTTGAAGAAGAGAATATCTAATTCTGGTTTAAGCTTGTCAGATATCATCAGTATGTTAATGTTTGGTGCATGGAGCTGGATATTTTGTGGTTTTAGTGGACTGTATTTGTTGTAAGTAAATGCAACTCCACATTGGTTTTCTTAATATTTACTAGAGTTATTATCTGAATAAAACACGGATTCGAAATCCCCAATCTTTAATAGCGAAGGACTAGAATTAGTTAAAGATTAAACATGAAATTCATGTTTTGATGGCACTATTGCTCTGCACAACAGTTTAACACTTTTGTTGTTAATATGAGTTGATACTTAGACTAATTGAGTATACCTCATCTTAGTCTTATGCTTGATGTAGTGTGATGGTCAGACTAATTGAGTATAAGTCATTTTAGTCTTATGGTATACGTGATTGGATGGCTAGACTTATTGAATATGACATATGTTAGTTTTAGACCGCTGATTATCGCTTATCGACAGTGCTGTCGTGCTTCCTTTATACACAAAAAATTTAAGATAGGAAAGTTTTACTGGAGGCCGTCCAATATTCTAGAATTGTCTAAGTTCCCACTTCACTAAAAGTGCACAAAATTTCCCGAAGTGAAATGGGTGTATTGGGCTGTAAACTATTCTAAAATATATTAAATTTAAGTAATGTGTAATGGTTCCTACAATAAAACCGGAGTGTGACTAAATGACGACAGTATAGTATAGCTAGGGTTTTCCCTGCAATAAAGTTTGCCTGAAAAAACTGACGTTACATATTCGATTAATAAAATGAATGAGGAATTATACATGGATGGTACAATTAGTCTTACATTTTTATAAATAATAAAATGTTCATTCGCACATAAAGAATAATTTTACTATTACTAATATGAGTAATCGTTCTTAATTTAAAACAAAAAATAATAAAAGTTAAGCAAATAAAAAAATCGAATTTATACCAACGTATTTTATATGTGAAGAATGACAAAGTCAGAAGAAGTAATTATGAAAAAAATGCTGTCAGACGTCAAGAGACGATTTCTAGTCCCTTAAGCAAAAATGTAAAGATTTTTAGTTATAAGAGGCCATAATTTTTAAAAAATACAAAAAATAGTAGATTTGATTATCAAAATTGGTGTGGTGGTTTAACGAAAACATTGTTATCGAGATTTAGCCGAATACATTTAAAAGATACAAAAATAAGTACCCATTATCATGAGTAATGGTTGAAAACATTCGACAAAACAAGTTTTACAGAATACGAAATCAACTTGTAATAATAAATGTTGGAAATGGCTTCTAAGAATCTACTTTTCTCCTTATGGAACACCGAAAGTTAGCCATTTTGTACATTTCTAATTGTTGAGAAAGATGCCACAATCTGATTTCTAAGATTAATAATTATCATCTGAACACGAAATCTAATGGATTTGGATATGAAGATCATGACTGGTAAGACCCTATTTCTCCTATTCACCAATTAGAATACGCATGACAAGATACTCCTGAGTCAATTAAATAAAATGCGCTGGGCACCTTTGAACACACAACTCGACTATCTTGAAGGAACAAGTTCTTTTTTAAGTACTCGATGACATGATTCTTCGTTTAGTCTCAACGGCAGAACGAAAAGTCCTATCAAATGATCATAAATGGTACTAACATGCACATGAATAGAAAGTGATGTTTATAATTAGTCTCCCTTATAGCGCAGGTGTGGGTTTACACATCATTGTTATAATAATTAAAAGAAAAATTAGCGTAATCAATAAACAGTACAAATGATAGGAATACGAAATTTTCTCTGACATTAAAAAGCTATTAACAAAAATTAATAATTGATAGAAAATTCCTCGAAAGGATACTATAATTGTTCCTTGAAAATTCTTCAAACTGTTACACATCTAATTTTCCTTCTACGAGGGAGCGTTTTTATATTTGAGGAATGAGCGGGTTGTAGAGGGGTGAGTAGGCGCATTGGGGGCGTGGCCTGTGCAGCGACTCATGATTAGTATAAATACGAAGTTTCATTGTTATTAGACAGTTAGTCTTTGAGCTATCGTCAACCAAGTAACATAATCAGGAGTGAAAAGTGAAATATGGAAAAAATCGAATATCGTGCCGTTATAAAGTTCCTTACCAGGCAAGGAAAATCAGTCGCGACCATAATGAATGAGATGTCATTGGTTTACGGCGACTCTTGTCCAGGAAAATCATGGTGTACAAGTGGCATAGTTTATTTAAACAAGGAAGGGAATCCCTTGAAGACGACCCGAGGCCGGGCAGGAGCATTGAGGTGACCACGCCAGCACTTATACAAAAAATTGAACAAATTGTACTCGAAGATGCTCGACTAAAGAAGAAACAACTCGCAGAAATGGTTGGAGTATCCGATACAACAATTTTTAAAATCTTACACGATCATCTCGGCATGTCTAAGGTCAGCGCAAGATGGGTGCCGAGAATGCTCACGCCGCCGCAAAAACAACAGCGCGTAGAGTGTTCGCGTGCATTTTTGGAATTGTTACTGGAGACGAAACTTGGGTTCATCATTATGAACCTGAGTCCAAACAAGACTCCATGCAGTGGCATAAAAAGGGCACAGCACCTCCCAAGAAATTTAAAGTGTCACAATCAGCTGGGAAACTCATGGCAACGGTATTTTGGGACTCGGAAGGAATATTGTTGATTGATTATAAAGATAAAGGTGTTTCTATAACCGGAGAATATTACGCTTCAATATTAGAGCGACTAAAAGAAGCCATTAAAGAGAAAAGACGGGGAAAATTGACAAAAGGTATTCTGCTTTTGCACGACAACGCGCCCGTCCACAAGAGCCGCGTTGCGTTAGCTGCCCTGCATAAGGTGGGCTTCGAAATTGTGAATCACCCACCCTACCGCCCAGACCTGGCCCCGAGTGATTATTACCTGTTTCCGAAAATGAAAAAGAGCTGCGGGGTAAAAAATTTACTGCCGATGATGAAGTCAAGGAGGCAGTTTCGACGTATTTTGCAGATAAAGAGAAATCAATTTTTTATGAGGGTATAAATAAATTAATTGAAAGATGTGAAAAATGTATCCGTCTTGCAGGTGAAAATATTGAAAAAGAAAAATAATTTGGTTTTTTTATTTCCACCCCTAGTCCGCCATTCCGCGAATACAAAAACGCTCCCTCGTACTTATTCTAAGATTTTTGTTGGTATGTTGAAGAACTTCTTCAACGAGAGCTGCAGTTTTTTCTTTAAAATATTCCGTTTCACACAGACTCTGATATGAGCGACCAAACGCAGTTCAAAAGAGTATCACATGGTCTAGATAAGTATATTTCTTCATACAAATGCCTGATTTCTATCGAATTTCAGTTGACTCGGTCATACACAAAATGCGTATCGGTAGACTCATAATTTTGTAACCATTCGTAATGACAGTAATTAAAAATGATAATAATTATACAAACTAAGAGTAATAACACATTTAATGGTCATTGTAATGTCAAAATCAACGGCTACTAAAAGTCGGTACAAAATGAATAAAAACATTATTGCTCGAAGTGACTCAAAGATTCGTTCTTTGAAATTTCTGGTAATAATTAAGAAAAAAATT
This sequence comes from Dermolepida albohirtum, assembly GCA_031893035.1. Lineage (NCBI taxonomy): Eukaryota > Metazoa > Arthropoda > Insecta > Coleoptera > Scarabaeidae > Dermolepida > Dermolepida albohirtum. The sequence goes on along the minus strand of JAVIWB010002274.1, from coordinate 292,812 downwards.
GTATAACAGCCCGAAGTCTTTATTTGTCCACAGTTTCTCTGATGTTTTTCCGTTTCTTCTTATCAACTGCTACGTCTTCGAAACTTATAATCCCTAAATTTTCAAATCCTTCTCTACATATGATAACAACTGTTCTTAAACGGAAAAACTTTCTCAATAAGAAAAAGGTTAAAAGCGTCGACTAAATCCCAATTCTTCTAGGAAATAAACAGTTATAAATTCTACTTGAAACCAACTTTTCATTTGAATTTCCGAAAGAAAAAAATTAGTTAAAGTTTTCCCTACCTAATATGTTGTAGGCATGTGTACGTACAGAGAGATCAAGTTCCACGATCATAAAAAAATAGTTTTCACGACCTTCACATCAATAATTTCTACCATTTTATGGCGTATATTTTGTCACCCATTTGGTTTAATCAGAAAATCATTAAGAATTTCGTATTGATTACGAGGTGTGGCAATTAAATAACGAGACTGGTGTGAGAAATGTTATTTACTGCAAATAAACTTATATTTAACTTTTATCCCCGTCGACATACTCTCCTCTCCTATCTATATACCGCTATATAAGTGTCTTCCATTGTTTAAAACAATGCTGTAGTTCATCATTTGTCAGCCTCTTTAACTACTCTGACGTTGTTGCTTTACATGTTCAACAGACTGAAAATGTGTTCCTTTTAATGCACTTTTAACTTTTGGGAACAGGTAGAAGTCACGTGGTGCGGGATCTGGCGTGATCAAGCACAGCAATGCATTCGTCCGCTATAATCGGCTTCGCAGATAGGGCATTGTAGGCTGGTGCGTTGTCCTGGTGCAGAATCCACGCCTCGTTCTTCGACAAATCCGGTCTTTTCTTCCTTAATCTTTCCCTTGATTAGGACCTCTTGGTAGTATTTCCAATTAATGGTTTGATCCTAGTCGTGATAACACCCGTGATATCGACCAAAACGATCAGCATTGCCTTCAATTTCGACTTTCAGAAAACTGTTTGTGCCATTTAAAAACTCGCACACGTGGCATGACATTATCACCAAACACCTTCTTTAAGATTTGTAAACATTCTGTTGGCGATTTTGTTAATTTTACAAGGAATTTCAGGTTAATTCGCTGCTCGATTTTTTTGTCAACTATTATCACGTACTACTAAGTAACAGTGTCCTCTACAATTAAAACTCGAAAATAAACTAAATCAGACAGAGAAACGAAACTACGGTTTGTTGCTTGGGAAGTATCAAGGTCAATGGCATTCTAATTACAGCTTCGCCCGATGCGATTGTGCGATGGAAGGAGTCTCGTTATTTAATTTCCATACCTCGTTTTGTTGGTGATTATTGTAATTATTTGTTTATTATCTGTTATTTTAATGCTTTATCTACAAAAATCTATCTTTCTAAAGGCTCTAGATAAATATGTATTTATAATGTGTAATACAATATTTTGTAAGGAAATCAGGTGACATATATCCAATTTGTAGAGCGCACAGTAACTAGAATTCAGTTATTAATATCATACATCGCGGGAGGAAATCGTGGATTTTCATATCTCAATAGACGATACTGTGAAAGTAAAAAAATTACCTTTTCATCTTGATCTAGTTGAGGAGATAAGTCTCAAATTATCTTTTCTTTTTACTAGACTTAGTTATGATTTCTGAAACGAAATCAGTATTTATGATATTTTGAAAAGCGTTATTTAAATATAATAACTCTAATATTTAATTTTTGTAGCTCAAATATAGATGTTCTTTAGTAAAAACCAATCTAAATTTGATATAAGTTGAATACCAGTTTTTCACCTAATTTAATGAACGATTATTACATATATTGAGTAGCCATTATATTATGTTATTTGTATTAGATAAATACCTCTATTATTATCGTTCGAGTTATAAAAAAAGTTTTACATTGTTCTAGGAATGAGCGCAGAAGACGAATGGTACAATAAAAGCTTATCGGCCCTACGAATGAATTCTACACACCACCCGAACCTGGCAGCACCTATGTTACAATATCAGACGTAATGGACACAGAACATTTAAGATATAAAATAATTTATTAAAAGGTTCACTTGGAAAAGATTATTTTAAAAGAAAAATAATGTCTTCACAAACTGATGTTTTATCCACAACAATAATAACGGAAAATTACAAGAAAAGACACAAGTTTTTTAACAACGACACGATCTGCGTGAAATGAAGGTGTGAAAAACCACGAACGAGTTCCTTAAGATCCTGATGATGGATTTTCGTAACGTTACCGGGAGAAAAACGACAACCGTTTTTGTAAAATTGTGTGCGTTATGTTCCATAAATGTATTATTTTATACGTGTACAGCATCTCATCGTAAATATGGGAACGATGCTACTGAATGTGAAATAGAAATCTGTTTTTATTCTTTATATCATGAGTATTTCAAAAAGTAATGTTTCAGTATTTATTGACGGTGGTGACTAGTTCTTATTTTCTCTAAAAAAAAGTATTTTACTTCTTTAATGTCAATTGAATATTTTCTAACGTTTTAAGTTCTATTAGTATCTCGAATCTAATTAACCAAATGTAATATTGTGTCTTTGGTTTTAAACATATTCCCGTATTAAAAATAATAACATAGTCCGCCTACACCAATCACCCTTAAAGCTTAATTAAGCTCCATTTAACTTCATTATTTAACTCAACGCTTAAGACCACTGAGTGTATTTTATACACCAAATATAAATAGTAGACATTTCTATTCTCGGCATTCCAAATTCATAAGAATATGTATTTTGAAAAGGTCAGCAATATTATATATTTAATCAGGGGTTATAGGACTTTATATCTGTCAAAACGAGACAGATTAATTTGTCTTGCAAATATATTATACAGGGTGGGAAGCAGAAATTTCCTTGTTTGAATAAAGTGTAATAGACAAAATTTATTTTTTTTTGCTAAAGAAAGAATAGAATTTTAAGTTTTAAATCAAGTGGTTTAAACAAAATATGATATCAAAGATGGTGGCCACCATTCTCTATGCACTTATTCAACCGATTTCTGAAGTTGGACTATTTTCTATCGAATAAAATTCCTCAGCTAAAACACGTTTACGGGAAGAAGTTTAAAAATCTCTGCCGTGAGATATCCTTATAAGAAAAACACAGAGTGTTAGATCGGACGAGTGCGCCACCCATTGTCCCTCGAATCGAGATGAGTCATCAGGGGAACATGGCCTCAAAGTTGTGACTGAAGCTCGGAATGTATGAATCACGACACCATACTTTTAGAACCATGCATTTCTTAAATGCATTTTCTCAAGAGTTGGTTCGAAAAAGCGGCTAGAAAATTCCACTATCATTATAGTCCGTCATCGTCCCAAGAAGTTTAACTCCACGCTCCCGATTGTCCTAAAGCTCCCTACTCACAAAACAATAGATTTCTGATCAGGAACCGAACTTTTGGGCTGAATTCCCAAGTGCATATGATACACTCTAACCTCCATGTAATGGTTGTTCCAGAAATAGGCTTCGACAACAAACTCATCTCCACTTTTCTACGACCTTCAGTCCATTCACAATACGCCTTCAAAAAAGAAAATTATCCTCGCAGCACCCTTGTACTAGGTGGACGATGAAATCGCTTTGGGAGACGTCCTTATATATATATATATATATATATATATATATATATATATATATATATACATATTAGAAGAAGTTCTCCTATGATGCATTACAAAACAAATTTATCTGCCTCAGTCAAGTATATTGATAAAGTCATATACCACCTGAATTATTCTTCGGTAGTGTATATGAAAATAATATTTTCTTATCAAATACAAATCAAAATTTAGGAACTGTCGTCCTTTTCGAATCTCCAAAATTTGTACAATCTTTACATGTGTGAATACTAGTTATATTTTTTACAATCCGTTCTACTTATAATAATTATTACATTTTATAATTATTACTTACTTTATCTTTTAAATCTATGTATTGTTTGTGGTTTGGTTAGTTATAGTTTCATTAGTGCCAATGATAAAGTATGCAGTACAATTCTTCTTTTTAATAAAACGTTGCTGGAATAAAGTCCATTGCAGATATTTAAATTTCGAACAATTATATTGGGAAGCTAATAAGATGATAAAATAATGGCTTACTTTGTGTTCCCCTTGACACTGATAATTTGATCAATTGAATAAATAATTCTTCTAAAAGAATTACGGAACATTATCAGACTTGTCAGTAAGAAACTAAAAGCCGCAACAAGCAGTAATATGTCACTTCAAATTGCAATTTCTTGAAAAGCAAACATCGAAGTTTTAATTAGTTGTTGCTTATCAGGGAGAAGCTCAGCAAGTAACTCGTTTGCTTTTCTTACATGCCCCAACCAGTGTGACTTTATCTGCCAATGAAGATATAGCTAAACAGTAGCCAGTAAAATAATTGGTACGAGTTCAATTTCTATCCTACTATTTTTATAAAGAGAAGAATATAAATGGCTAGATTAGTTTTTGGGCATCATTCGATGAATTTGCAATTTGCAATTTGCCTGATTTCTGAATACAGTTTCAAGTTTTCAACGTAAAGTATTTCGGAATCACGAAGAGATTAAATTTTAAATCCCTACTTCGACAATTAAAAAAGCGTCAAGCATTACACTTTGGTGCTATATAAATTAGTTCAAGAAAGCTCTGGGGTAACTCCGGCAATTCTGTTTGTTGACACATCCATTAGCATTAAAATATGTCCGACGTTTTTATTGAAACCGGAGTAGTCGTCAATCTTTTCCTGCTGCATAATTTAGATTTTGTATGGATAAAACTTTTATTCTTGGTAAAGAAGTTCAAATGGAGTGAACCACTCGCTAATTCATAATTATTAAATACCAAAGTTCAATATGCCAATTGTACATTTTTTTCTCTGCCTCCACCTTGCATTTTTTTATAATTTATATATATATATATATATATATATATATATATATATATATATATATATATATATATATATTTATATATATTATAATGGTATTATTTTCAGGCTAATGCATGCTAACAAAAATCCATATGGTACAACTAGCACTGCCATTTTTTAAAAGGACTTTTCTTTACAAAAATACTAGGTTTTTTTACAACAACTAAATATTTGCAATTACCACATTTAAAAATCCTCCATAAGAGTAATGTATTTTATTATTTATTATTTACGCGCACATATGTGTGTAATTAAGACAAAAAACGAGTACCTAAGTATAACTTCTACTAATGAACCAACATTTTTATTCTTTCTTTTTATTTTTTTTCCATTACTTATAACAAAAAAATATTGCTACTTGTTTGTCGGGATTCGTTGACGACAATAAAATAAAACTTATTTTTCTCCTATGTATCACAATTTGTGTACTATTGATTGGTCATCCTTGAATTAGTTTACGAATGTTGACTTAGCGATCAATCACTTCTATGGTATATGTACTGTATAAAACATGGATTAGTACTAATAATTATTCATTAGAAGCCGTCTTTTCTGCCATGGTTTACATTAGAAATTAAACATAATCTAAGAATCAATGATCACTATCGTAAAAAATGACTAAAATCTGGAAGTGACACCTTTCATTTTGAATTTAAGGAAATGTCGCCCTTCTCAAGAGGCAACTAGTCGTTGCCTATGGACAGGTCGCGTCATGTTTTATACTGAGGGGCCCCGAGACATAACTTTGGAATACTACGACTGTAGCAATCGCCAATTCCATCCCCGCTTTCTTACAACCTCCCCTCCCATCATAATGCGCAAAACACTTTATTAATCATTAATTATATAGAATTCAATTAATAATATTAAAGCATTATTTACCGATATCACTAATATCAATCTTCACAAGTCCATGCCATCTAAATAGTAATGCCTGACACACAATCCTTACTACTGATGTAAGCCCATCGAATCGGAAATGTTTTTTTTTTCTGGAAAGAACACATTCCCCAAGTTTGTCGTGCATCATTTATATAGTGCCCGCTAAAATTATCGTGACAATATATTCATGGAGCATTCATCGTATTCCACAGCGCTTTATTTTGAAATATACGTAGGTATAGTTTTAACGATCGTCTGCTTGGCACATCTTCATAGTATATACAATTCAACCAAATCGGTTTTATGACCTGGTTATCAGAATTATACGTATGTAGCCAACTGGGAACTTCTCCCTATGAGCCAATAATATTGTTTGTACTTAAAGTTGTAAACATGAAACCATAAACAATGAATTTAAAAATCTAACCAATGTTTATTTGTATTTAATAATTACAAAATCAATAATAAATTTAAGGGATTCGATAAAAATTATCAAGAAAATGTTACATAAAATTAGGAAAGTATACCTAGTTTGCCTTTGCCATTATTGTTTCATCATTTTTAAAAATTTTATCATCCTATTTCACAAAATTTCACCATCTTTAACTGATATTAAACTTGATGATCTAATGCTTAATAGGAGAATATTTTCATACTCAGCTAAAGTGTTCTTTATTGCAAACTTTAACCTCAAAACGCCACGATTTATTTAAAATTAAGTTCGTGTGTTTAATTGACAAAATTATGTAGCAATAATAAATAAATTCTTTAAAATTAAAATAGCTTATCACTTTAAGTGAACAATTATAGATACAATATAAGAAGTCTTCAGTAAAAGCGCTATTTTGATAAAACAGATGGGCTTTCCATCATCTACTCATTAGACGATCATGGTACAAAAACCAACCCAATCGATTTTATGAAAAATGTAATTCTAGACATATAACAAATTACAAAATACACTATTTGTATTTGCCATATATGTATATTTTAGCCATATTTAAATGATATTCGTTTATTTATTTTCACATTTATATTAGTCGTTCCCATACTTATGTACATAATATCTAAACTAACTATTTATACATATATAAATATAGGTTATAAAAAATGAAATTCCTTTCCTTGACTTCCTGAATGTCTTTAGCTTCGATTTTGCTTAAAGTTAGTCTGCACATGATGTAAAATTAGCACTAACTTTAAGGAAGATCTGTACCCTCTATAAATACTATATATATAGACATATTAAATATACAAAGAAATTACATGTGCCATATATTTAATGCATTAAATGTGTGTTGTCAATTTAGTATATAAGAAATATGTGTAAAGTTGTAAATATTAAATAAAATATTCAAATTGACTATTAATCCCATTAAAAATGCTTTTATTTTCGCAAATCTGAGTGATTTATAAATCAAATCTGGAAAAATCTGATTATCACTAAGTAAATGCATTATGTTCTTGAAATAATAAGATGCAATTGAGCTTTTTTAATATAGCAAAGTTTAGGATACGAAAGCAGTCTCGTTAAGCATAAAATTTACTCCAGTGAACAGATAATTAAAATCTGCCTAGTGTCCATTACAGGTAAATTTGATCGAGCTCGTGCTTGATTAACTTAATCACTTAAGGTTGATATATAACCTTTTTACACATTAATTTTCGTGTTCTGTTACGTATTTCGACAACTAACTTGTCATCGTTAGCAGCATTAAACAGCGTAGCGCCTGGAAACTACGGAAAAACTGCACGAAACAAATTCCGTACACGATCTGTATCATTGAAAGCCAAAACGCACACTATGGTGTTGGCTTTCGACGGTACAGATCGTGTACGGAATTTGTTGTTGATGACAACTTAGTTGTCCATTACAGAGATTTGTTTTATTTCAAACTAAGTAAAGCCATATTCATCTGCCGAATGCAAAGGTGAGTTTACTAGGCTTTTATTTCAGTGAGAAGTTGTTTGAACGTTATTCAAGATAGATGATTTTAGTTTGAGTGAAATTGGTGCCATAAATAAAGATTGTCTAATAATTTTGTACGTAGACATTGTACATCACAAAATTTTATGGTAAGTTTGGTGTTCTCCATATGTCCAATATAGAGAACACCATGCCGTTTGTTACATTTTTTTTAAATCTTAGTGGGTTATTTTTGAAGATTATCGTTGACGGCTATTTATGAATAAATAAAAGTAAATGTTCATGTTCGCGTGGAAGATGATTATGAAAGTAACTGTGACAATGAAAATTTACTAGATGGATCTGATATTGAATTGAATTAAAACATTTTTCCTACACAAAACCATGAAACGACTAAAACTGATTCAAAAAGTGCTAAAAGTGATAGCGACTAAGAGAACATATATCTTTCGCGGTTCGTAAATAAAATGAGCAATAACACTAGCAACAAAAAGAAAGATCAAAATATAAATTGGATCTGGCACAAGTCTGATAGAAGAATGTACGGTCTCGCAGACTTACCTTACTTTTTGAAATCAGATAGAGTAAACATACAAGCAGAGATTCCTGTACAATATCGATCAATAACAGGTAAGAAGCTATTGAAAGTTATTTACATTCCACTAATAACCTTCAAATACTAAACAACAAAACAAGTTAGTAAAATCAAGACCTTTTCTCGCCAGATTCCAAGAAAATTTTTTATAGGCCGCAGAATCTGAAAAATATCAGACAGTGTACGAGCAATCCTACCTCTAAAATGTAATTAACAAGAAGAATCTGCAATCACAACAGTTCGAAAATTTATGACCAAAAAATGTTTTAAAAATACTGAAATAAGCACTGCACTTATTTCGCATCGCAGTAATTTCACAATTACAGGTTTATCAATAATAACAAGGGACGAATCAAATGAGTTTCCTAACAAGAAAACACAAACTTTTGATAAAATATAACAGTAAGCTGGCTGAAGAAGTAATTCGGAAGGAAGTTCATCAATTTTTTCCGCCATTGGAACAGTATGAATACTTGCATTTTCCTGAAAAAAAGCATTCGTTTCGTTTTTAAGTGAAGCATTTTACATTATATTCCATTGTGAAGTTGATCTAAAATGACTGTATAGTATTCGCCTGCAATAGTTTTAACTCTTTGAAGACAAACTAAGAAGAAGCTCACTGCAATTCCAAAAGATAGGTAGTGTGTATGGTCTTTGCTTTTTCCGAAGCATTTGTGCCAGTCTCAGTCCACTGCTTCATTTACTGTTTCATTTTCGATGTATAATGGTGTATCCAGATTTTATCAGCCATTATTTTTCGATGTCAAAAGTTTTTCGAATCATACGTTAAATTAAGGGGGAATGTGTAGAGTCTGCTTGTTCGTGTGAAATTACACGTTTTATTCAACGGTCATTTAGTGCCGTATCATGTACTTTTTTTAATAATTTTTGTGGTACGCACGACTTTTATACGTCCTAGTGGATGTATAAAAAATATAATATATATATACGATAATAAATTTTTTTTTTGTGTATTCCCGAAATATAAACGGCTATTGTATAAGTGTCTTTGCTATTTGAAAAATAGTGAAATGCATGTAGAGAAAATACATTTATGCCATTATTAAACGACCTTTACATTAAAAAAACCTCATTTAATACAATATATGTGGCTGCATTATTGTGTACTTATGAAATAAAAGAAATTCTTATATGGTCCATAGCAATTGTTAAAACTTCATTTACTGTTTCATTTTCGATGTATAATGGTGTAGAAACAATGTTCTCAACTTTTATTAACAATAAATACAACCGATTTCTTATCAGCCATTATTTTTCGATGTCAAAAGTTTTTCGAATCATACGTTAAATTAAGGGCTGAAATGCATCAATCCATATGGAATGTGTAATATATATAATTCGAGTCTGCTATATCAAATGTTCGTGTGAAATTACACGTTTTATTCATATATATATATATACGGTCATTTAGTGCCGTATCATGTACTTTTTTTAATAATTTTTGTGGTACGCACGACTTTTATACGTCCTAGTGGATGTATAAAAAATATAATATATATATATATATATATATATATATATATATATATATGTATATATATATATACATATATATGTATATATATATACATATATATGTATATATATATATATATTTAATACAATATATGTGACTGCATTATTGTGTACTTATTTAGAAATAATAAAATAATTTAGAAATTCTTATATGGTCCATAGCAATTGTTAAAACTTGCAATATCATTTTACCTAAAATATATGTATATAAATTAAATTACTTCAACAAAAATCCACATTGTTACATATTTATCGGAATAACTCTTTTACGCTTTTTTACGTCGCATTATTACGCTTGATGAGACATGGGTCAGATCGTACGAATCTAAACTTAACACCAATCCAATGAATGAGTTATTGCGGGCCACCATGTCAAACAAAAGTTCCTCCTACCCCATGTGAAAGTTTCTGTGACACTTGTGAATGATTGTGAGGGGGTCATCCTAGTGCCTAGCAACGACAAATTATTAATGCACAATATTTCCTTCAGATTTTTGGAACAGTCTGGCGCCAGCGTTGCGAAGAAAGCGGCACTTTTTACGAAACTATTCCATCATTTTGCAAGATAATGCTAGGGCGCACACGGAACACTGTACTTGATCCGTATAATCACCAGGGTTGGGAAGTACTTTTCCATTCACCATATTCAACGGATTTAAGCCCAAGTGACTTAGTCTCAATGAGGGAACCTCTTCGTTACATTCGATTCCGAACTGTTCCCGATATAAGCAATAGATCGCTCCATCAGAACCATCAATAGAACAGGCGCTGCTAAAGGCATTCTTGGACTTTCACATCGCTGGCAACAAATTGTTGACGCCTATATTGAAGGACTATAGTAATTTCACAATGTATCATTTTTGTATTATTAATAAATAAATAATTGCCACAATTAAAAGTTCCAACAATCGTATATTTGAAGTTTAGTTTATCATAAGCTTTTTTGTCCATGTGAATGTGTTTTTGAGGATTTAGCGAGAGAAGCACATGCGCATTACGACTGACTATGCAGAGACTAGACATACAGTTATTACTTGACGGACTATACGAGGCCTGCAGGTTAGCCACTGTTGTAATAAAGCAATTATTTTATGTTGCCTTATAAAAAAATGGTTGACATTTTTTTATTAGTTATCATTGCTTAATCTTGATATTTTTAAAATATCTATGTATGTCATATTTTCGTATAGAAAAAGTTGCAACCTTTTGCAAAAATATAATAGAGGTAAAATATATAGAAAAAAAAAGTATATGGAATAAAGTATATTTGATCATATTAAATTACACACATTATAATCTAAATTTAAACTACGACTACTCTATGTGCATAAGAAATATAAATATTTCCAAATGTTGATATATTAAAAAAAAGTAGGCTACATGAGAAGACAAAACTTAAATTACGATAAAAGAAATAAAAAAAGATGCTTATAGGTTTTATTGCTGTCGGACGATCCCACCGACGGTTCATTTTAAAACTAGATTTTATTTTCATTAAAAAATAATCTATTTACATTTCTTAATGTTAACACAGTATAATATTTGCAGATTCCTTCTAAGTACGTGTTGGAAAATTGATCACACTTTCTAATGACTGATCTGCAAAATTATCCCGTACTTCACTTCTTATACACTTCATGCATTTTGCGAGGATTATCGAATACGTTTATTGATAATATATAATTCTAATTTAACTATATTCCTTATTTAAATCATTGTATAAAACATAGTTTCCACGTCTGAATAAAATATTGTATTTGTTTTCATTATTATTTTAATTATTAGATTATGTGCACTATCGTTTATTTTACATGCATTTTATCAATTACATTACGCTAAAAATATTTACAGTATAAATACACTTCATAAAGGTATACGTTTACAATATCTTCTTGATACTGGGTGATTAGTTACTTTTAAAATTGATTGTACTTATAAAACTCTGTATTTATCACATTTTAGTATTTTAATATACATATTCTAATTGCATGTCGACAGCAGATTCAGATAGGCGATTATATAATACTAAAATAATTATAATCTTTTGTCCAATCTTTAATTTTAAGTAGAGAAATTTATTTTTTTCATAAAAGCGCAAAACTAATTTTTCCATCCATGCATCAGTAGGGTTATAAATTAATAATTTAAATATGGTTCATCAAATATAATTGAAAATCGAAGTGTGAATATTCAATAATATTACAAAAAACATTTAGAAAAAGCACATCGATTTAATTATAATTAATTACAAACGTTTTATCTTATATTTAAACTTATTCTATATGTACAAGTTTTGCAAAAATGTGAAAGCACTAATTTTTCTTTTTTAAGCTACTTTACATTTTAAAATCAAACGTTACTTCTAAAAATTTTGTACTATATGCTTGAGATAAAAATTATATTTTAAGTTAAATCATTACGATTTTCTGCTAAATTTCGAAAAATTCTTCAAAGATTCTTTATAATTTAAAGGTGATTATAAATCACTATTGAATCAAACTGCTAAAGTTAAGCAGTCACGTCAGAGGAAAAGTAATGCGTTTACATGACATGAAAATTTACAGAACAAAAATCTTCTTGATTAAGCCCTTACGTCTTCTTAACGTACTTGATGTAACACAAAAAACGTTCAAACATGCATGACATGGGAAATAATTGAATCACCATTTTTGTTACGTTATTTCATGATTAATATGTACACCGAATCAAATTCGTTTGCCAAAATTTGAAAATATTTGTAGATGAGGTTACAGTGTAGTCTTTGTAGGTCCAATTTGCTAACAATGGTAATTATTGTTTCTTTGCTCTTAATTATAAAAAATTGATGATGTAAATAATAAAGATACTGCAGTAAAACTAAGATCTTAAGAATATCGCGCATACCCATTTTTTACTACATTTAAATTTTACTTATTTGTGGACTACGAAGGAATAAATTGTTTATGTTATGTCGAGTACGTTAAGTGGATGTAAACCAGTTTTAATATTTCTATATCAAAAAAACAAGTATTTGAAAAAAGTACTGTAAATTTACCGTGAAAATATTTTGATTACTTTAACGAAGCAAATTTCATAGAAAATACAAAATGTGTTCTATATTTGTCTCAAAAGAGAAACAACTGAATATTCAATTACTATTTTAAATGAAAATTTTGTATTTGACATCAAAATTTTATTTTTTTCTTCTAAGAAATAAAAGTACGGCTTGTTCCATTACCATTTGTTTCAAAATAATTGTATAGTTATGGCTTTCTTAATAAAAATAATTTTTCTGTTATCTGGACTAATTATAAAAAAAAAATAAAAAACATATCACGTAAATTGTGATTTTTCAGTAATATTATCAGATTTTTTTGAATTTAAATTTTTTAAGTTTTTTTTTTGTTTAGCTAGAAGCTTTAGCTATAATATTATAAAATATTTGTACGTATTGCAATAGGAGATTTGTTCCAAATTTTATTTTCTGGACATAAAATTGTATCAGACAAGAAATTTGATTTTTATTTGCGAAAAATAAAATAGTCACTTATTAATTTCAGAAGCGGCTATTTCGAAAAAAAATATGCTTCTTATCACAGTTTTATTCTTGTTTCATTTTGAGAGGAAATATCAAAATTAAATTCAAACATTGGAAAACTAATAATTATTATTTAAGATTGCAATTTTCTATCTCGATTTCTGTTCTTCCTTTTCTTTTTAAGACCAAAAAAATTACTAATTTATATAAATTTTATGGAAACTTCAGCTTAAAAAACATCTATCTGAATCTGTTGTCTATGAAAAGTGAGACATCTAAAAATCACTATTTCAATCTACTATATGACAAAAAAACAGATTTTATTGGATCACATGATATTCTGAATAGAAAAAATTAGCAAGTTTAATTCGACAACTAAATTCTAAGGAAACACCCAGTATCACACAGGTTACTAAAGGAAAAATAAATATAAAATATTATAAATAAATTATAGGGCAGAAATAATCGGTAAATCTTCTCCATTATATTACTATCTATAATAGAAATATCGTTTACATCAAAATTACAAAACGAAGTACATATTTTAATGACATAAAAAGAGACTCTCGACAAAGCATGCGTTAATGGATAAAAGAAATTAAATCACTATAACGAATTCAATTTTTCAGCAATTACAGGAAACGTCAAACAAAACAACACTCCTAATTATTAAAACTAATAAATTATGGAATCGATTAGAAAATTTAATTTGAGACTGAATTAAGTTCAATATTAAAGTTTAATCCAGACTAAAACCAATTTCTCTCAATACCAAAGCGAGTACAAGTAATGCAATTAAATTCTTTTTGCATTGAAAATCACGATTCAAATCAATTATTAAGACATGATTAGATTGAAATTGCTTCAATTCTATATTCGAAGATCCAAATATTTTTTGCAACAATAGTAATCATTTTGAAATGTCATTACATGTCAAGTGACCCTTTTTTTAGTAGAAACGTAATTTTTATTTCATCATCAGTTATCAATTTTTGCAAATTATATATTAAGAGGCTTGAATTTAATGTGGGTGTGCTACGGATAAACAATAAAATGGTAAGTATTTGTGAAACTTATACGAACTAAATGAGCCGACTCCAGGAACGACACACATAGACTTTAGATGTAACTAATATGTAAAATATAAATTTGTATAGTTTCTTAATCAAGTATTTTTATGAGCAATTTTTAGAGGGTATTATTTCGTCGTATTAAAAATATCTAAAGCATGAAATGACAAAATGCGAAAAAATCTTCATCGCAACATTTTGACTGCTGGCAAAATTGTTACTGCTCCTTAATTGGCAGGTGTATAGGTGCGTCTATAAAAAAGCAATAAATTTCTACACTATTTAATTTTAATAATAGAAACTAAATAAGTTAGGTTTTATAATCTTGATTTATTTTCAATAGATATGAAGGAATTTGTTTGCAACAATTTCTAATGTTGACTTCCGTACTTTATTCCCATAAATAGGTGTATGGTACATAAATGTATTTTCAAACATTAAAATTTTTCTAAGATATAAGTTTAATTTCTATTTTCTTGCGTTTATACATGACAAATGGAATTTCTAAATAACCAACAAATTTAAGCAGCAACTACGTTTAATCTACTATCTTAAGACAAATTTACATAAGGTTAAAAAGAAGAGTAATGTATAAAACAGCAGGATAGTTTCTACTTGTTCATTGTGCTTATAAACTGGTATTATATAGAAAACGTTGTATTTCTAATATCGGCTTGTCTTTAAAAGGTGTGATAGATAAAATAATTGTATGTTACCATAATAGAGAAGTGCACAAGAATTCCCCCAGGAAACATAAGAGCAATCGAATTCATAAAAGTAAGTGAGAAGTCATGGATCACTTTTAAAAATCAGCATAACACAATATACGCTGAGAAATCAATTGTTAGAAAAACAACAAATCACACCTACAACAGAAAACGCCTTCAAGAGAAAATGGCCCTTGATGACAAGAATAAACGATATAGAGAGCTTATGTATTCAGAGTTCGAACATAACTACAGTTTAGAAACTTATATAATATATTACTAAAGATACAAATATGTAAAAATATTTAGATAACATAAACATACTTGCATACGATATAAATAAATCTCTAAACTTATTAGCCTGCACTATATACAATATATGCATTTTGCCTTCTAATAGTAGTGTCTTCAACCATACTTTCATAAATAAGACTAATAATCTGTCATAGGACATTTCAAAGTCAGAAGCAATTAATATAATCACAGTTGAATTTGATGGAGCCTGTGGTTGATTGACTTGATCAATAAGGTTGATATATAACCCCTTTCCACATTAACTGTTGTAAATTCTGTATACGCATTTCGACAACCAAGTTGTCATCCTCAGCAGATAATCTGCTGATGATGACAACTTGGTTGTCGAAATGCGTATACAGAATTTACAAATAGTTAATGTGGAAAGGGGTTATATATCAACCTTATTGATCAATATAATCACAATTCTTTAAAGTTCCATTTTTTCATATTGAACAAATATTTCTTGTAGAATGAATTTAATGTATTCAAGAATGTAAATATTTAGTTAAGCAACTTTATTTTTTAAACACCTCCAATCTTCTTACTATTATCTCTGTATATATAACGCACCAAAAGTATTACATCTTATTTTTAATATATTTATCATTGAAGATTGTTAAAAAACTAAACAAAATTGCATTTTATTTTCAATGCATCAAGGAAGAAAAATAGTCAGAATCACTTGCAACATAATGACATTTCCCATATAACATAAAACAATGTTAGCTTTCATTAAAGTACTAATTTCGTATTTCGTCGGGTACATACTATAAAGTTAATTAATTAGAACAAAGAAAAAAGACCAAAAATCACTATACCTAGAATAATAAACGTTTTAAAATTAAATAAAAAAAACAAATTAATGATACACGAAAAAAGTATAAATATTAGTACTAACGTAATTTCATATATATATATATATTTCAAGTCTTCCAAAGAAAGAAAATTATCCTAAATGATTTCATAACCACAAAAACAAGTGAAATGAAATAAGGTAATGCGAATTAAAAAAAAGTAAGGACATCGATTATATATAAATATCGATAATCTCAGTTTATCTGAAAACTTCTTTTTTATATAAGAGGTACCTAGAATTTTCAATGATCAGCGTCATCATTTACTACCCTGGGCGATAGCGATTTTGCTAGTTTTAAAATCTTTTTTGACACTAGGCGGCGTCGGCGATAAACAAATCACATCACTATTATTGTCATTATTACTGTCATCCAATTCGATTTTTTCATCGTTGGAATCTTCTACTATAGGTCCGTGATCCTTCTCATATTCCTTGAGCACATTGTCCAAATTATACCGTTTCCGATAGTTGACGAAGAATGTGCGCACGTGATGTTCGGTTTTGTTGCCTAGGACTTCGGCTATGCTCTTGAAATCTTTGCCATACTTGCGAACGCCTTGCACCGCTAAGAGTAACTCCTCATTGGTCCATCTGGCGTTGATGCGGGAACTATTGTCATTGGCGGGACGGAGATCTTCGATGGAATCAGAATGTTTACGTTTCAAATTGCTGATGACCTGCTTGTTTTGTTGGATCTGAAACAATAGAGAAGTCGTTTAGATGTGTTAGAAAGAGACATGAATTACTTTACACTAAATCCATGAAAATCACGGACCCTGTAAAAAAACAAAAACTTAAAACTAAGTAAATGTATGGCAGCCATTTTAGCCTAAAAAAGGAACGCGCTTGTATATCTCTTAATATTTAAAGAACTCAAATGTTTAAACTATGTGTCTATCAAAGTAACATAAAATAAAGTAAACAAAACAAAACAACAAGACCACACACGTCATCAAACCCGTACAATTATTACTTTTTGGTTAATTTTCTATACGTATACACAAGCAGACCAAGCACAGGAGGAATATAAAGGAGGTAAAATAGTAAATAGAGAAAGAAAAGCGTTAGTTTTTCTTTAATGTACTCACTTGTCGTTGGAGTGCGTCCCGTTCACGGTCCATTGCCTTAAGCATTAGTACACCGGCGCCACCTGTCGCCATCGCTGCCAAGTCATCGTGATTGATGTACATGCCGCGAGGGGGCTTGCGCTTGTGGCGTCCCCCTAAAGGGGAGCCACGTTTGCCGCCCGTCGGCCCCGACGTGGGCCTCAACAATCCCGTCCGTCTACATATTCAAGATTACTCATGTTTATCATGTGTGTAAAATATACAAAAACTTACACAACATACATTCATAATAACAAGAAACTATAATTTGGGGAACATACTTTCTAACCTTAAAAGTTGTATATGTACCAAATATTAATCGAGAAAATCATTTGAATTCGGCAAGCATAAAGAATTGCTTCACTTACACGGACTTATTAAATGTAATAAATTATGGAATTTGCTAGAAAATTTAATTTGGAGCTAATTTAAGTTTAAAACTAATTAAAAATATTGCATATTTTGCCAAGCATAAGTCGTTTCAATGAAAAATTAATTTTTATTTAAGCAGATTTTGTGTATAAATTTAAAATAAATAATAATTAATTTTGTAAGTGCAATATTTGGTCAGAAAAGGGTACCAAAACTTAATCGATAGTGTAAATAGACCTTCAAATTATACGAACTAAAGAAACCAGATTTTTGCGAAATTTCTTAAACAGCAGTGTAGTGCGACCTACAAGTTGATCTCATCGTTAACTCCGCCAAAAATCCATTTTTACGATATTTCATTTCAACTATAATTCAAGCAAATAGTTGTTAGGAGCGAGGAGAACAGCTGATACTTTCGACTGTTGCCATATTTAGCCTTCGTATTTCATCCTTTGTTAATAATTTATTTAAAAGATAATTCAAAATATGGTTTCATAACCATATGTATGAATGTATTATGACATCAAATCTCAATCATAAACAGTTAAAATTCACTGAATTTCATCTAATTATATACAACACTAAATTAGATACTATTAAGTAAATTGTTACCATAAATGAACGAAATTTGTTGTACAGATGCCAAATATTTTCACACACGGCTATGAAGCCAAATGTTTAAATATCTGTTCGAAATTTAAGAGCATTTGCAATTACGATAAAAAAATTCAATATATGATATAAATCACTAAAAGCAACGAAAATTTAACAATGTAGTTTTACTTTAACAAAAGAAAAAATGTACTTTCTACGTAGTTTTCGATTAAAAAAAAGCAAAGAAAGAGGGTTTCACCATTAAATTTTATTTAAAATATTTTCATCAAAACGTATGGTAACAAAAAAAAGACGATTTCGACTTTTGATATATTAAATTTGCAGTCTGATTTAAGAAAAACTTATAAATTGATTTAAAAAAATGGTTACTATAGTAATCTAAAAACAGTTTCTCTGATATTTTTTTCGTTATTTAATATTAAAAATCGATTGGCAGAAATGTAGTTACAATAAAAGTAAGACATTAAAAACCGTCATGCCAAATTATGTAGAAATAAATTATAACAAACCTCCAAAAATTTTTAAATAGGATACTCGTTTTGGCTGCCTTTAATTATTAAAAAAGGATAATCAACAGTTCATTTTTCTTGCAATGAGAAATGAAGTAATAAAATCGATGAACTCCCACAAATTACATTTTAAACATTGTGGTGATCTTAATCAGCTTCAAACTTAAAACCAACTTGGATCGTACACTAAGAAAAAATTCTGGTGGTAAAGATTTTTCAGTATTTAGATCTAAACTAAAAATCAATAAAATAGTGTAACTAGTTGATCACACGCTGTTCTTTACACTTCCACGTCAAAATACGCAGGTTAGATTAAGATAGAAAGTACGTTCCATCGTTTTGAATCTACTCCCTTCTCAAAAATCGGGTTGTTTTTACTTTTTTTGAACGTACCTCCAATGCAGATAACAGGAGTTACACAGTGGTCCTTTGGGGGTCACTTGAGTAACGGTACAGATGACGCCGCAGTTAGAACACGATCCACCCTCACCCTGCACACACATACAACTATCATACCAACCGAATTTATGACTCCTTAAGAGAATATGAGGTGATTGGTTTTTAATTTTAGTTTGATCATTAATGAAAAAAAGAATGTAATTATGAGCCACGTATTAAGATCCTTTTTCCTAGTTTTGGAGGGTTGCACATTTGAGTAAGTGGGTGATTTTTGTGTGTGTATATTTTGATTAAAAAAATATATAAAAGTGGATAGTGCTGGATAAACTGTTAGTTATTTCTTAAACTACCATGCTACAACAACTTAACTATGCAACACAGTATTTTTGGTTAGGTTACCTATTTTATTATAAAACTCCGTTTCCGGTATAAATATGGAATATTTCAGTTCAGAACATTTAAGTTTCATTCAAAATTAATTATTATATTGACAAATAAAAAAAATTACAGGTTTTTTAAAATTATGATCAAAGATATTTTTGAATTAGTTGATACTATAAAATTAAGAAGTTTTCGAATTTAGCTTGTTTAGAAGTTTTGTATCACTTTTTTTTCTTCAAAATATCTTTCTAAAAAAATATACGATAATGCTACGCAGTATAGAAATATCAGTGAATAATTTATTCATACGTAATAAAAATAAATTCAATGACTGTTTTGAAAATAAGTTCCCATGAATCTGAAACATCGATTCAAAATTCTAGAAATGACGTTTAATGCCTTTAGTTTAGTTTATGATGAAATATAAAATAAATAAAAGTTTCTTAAATAGAACTTTTTTTGTTGACAGAAATACATATGAAGATATGTTGCAGAACTTTCTTTACAGTGAACTAACTTCTACACGTCAATATAATCATCTACTTTAAAAGATCAGGTCGGATAAATTTGTTGACAATTTAAAAAATCTTAAAACAAAATATAATTTAAATTTTTTATTAATTATGCTTTTTAGCATACTTGAAATATTGAATTTTTATCTATATCTATAAATTAAAGAAATTATAATAATCGTAATTTTTTATTTGTCCATGCACACTAAACAATAAATAAAAGAGATAACCTACAAATACATACAAAATGTCGTATTTTCCAAAGCTAGAACTATCAAAGTATAAATAGATAATTTAGAAATTCCTATAAGAAAAAGGTATTTTGAAGTAAGTAAATTACGTATACAAAAATTCCAAAAATAAAGTATATCAACAATATGTAGGTTATCCTATAAAATGTTTTAAAATGCCTTTGCATTTTTAATAATTTCACCACCTTGAACCCACCCTACAGCTATCACATTGCAATCATACATCTATGAAAATGAAAATGTAAGGCAAATATATTAATAAGTAAATCGTTCTAGGACTCACTTCAAAATAATCCTGTAATATTTGTGTATTTAACTTATATAACAAAAATCTGCAGTTTTCTGGATTATACATAAACAACGAAATTAATTAGAATCATGATTATTTACAGATGAATTACTATTTCAAATTAAAGTAAATAATATCAATATCTTTCAATTTTTAAATACAATAAAACATGAATACTTAAACCAATTTGTGTGCTCTAAAATGCAAAAAACTTCTTCCTATCACCTCACAAAATTTTTGAGTAAAGCAGTAAGAAAAATTAATATTAACAAAAAGTAAAATATCACATGTAATTATTTATTATGCTTTCTCTATTGTTCGATATATTATATTAAATTAATGTCTGAATCTATTACAATACATGATATCCACAGTTGCATTACATGTAAAATAAAATTATTTTATTTACTAATAGGTGAAATTATTTAGGCGATATTTTCTATATTTGGAACCCGCCTGGATCTATCATCTTTTATGTATTTTATAAATCGGTTAAAATTCGTAATATTTCTTATTGAAGTATATTGATCCATTATTTAAACAATTTAACTATTCATCTAGATCAAGATTCATTAGAAATTTGTATAGAAGCAATTCGTTCTTCAGAGAAAGCTAAAACTTACTTATGAGTAGCCAAATTTATATTTTAGTTATTTGTAGTTCTTCACTTTTTCATTATATTCATATACGATTGCAGTTATGGTAAAACTATGATGATATTGTCACGCAGAATATTTCTATACAGTCGGTTCAAAAAGAAACCGGACCAAAATATCACTGGCGCCATCCTTTAGCATTTAGTAATCTGTTTAGTGTAAAGCCAAACCTTTCACCGGATGGTGTATTGAGTGGAATTGTTACTGGAGACGAAACTTGGGTTCATCATTATGAACCTGAGTCCAAACAAGACTCCATGCAGTGGCATAAAAAGGGCACAGCACCTCCCAAGAAATTTAAAGTGTCACAATCAGCTGGGAAACTCATGGCAACGGTATTTTGGGACTCGGAAGGAATATTGTTGATTGATTATAAAGAAAAAGGTGTTTCTATATCCGGAGAATATTACGCTTCAATATTAGAGCGACTAAAAGAAGCCATTAAAGAGAAAAGACGGGGAAAATTGACACAAGGTGTTCTGCTTTTGCACGACAACGCGCCCGTCCACAAAGCCGCGTTGCGTTAGCTGCCCTGCATCAGGTAGGCTTCGAAATTGTGAATCACCCACCCTACAGCCCAGACCTGACCCCGAGTGATTATTACCTGTTTCCGAAAATGAAAAAAGAGCTGCGGGGTAAAAAATTTACTGCCGATGATGAAGTCAAGGAAGCAGTTTCGGCGTATTTTGCAGATAAAGAGAAATCATTTTTTTATGAGGGTATAAATAAATTAATTGAAAGATGTGAAAAATGTATCCGTCTTGCAGGTGAATATATTGAAAAAGAAAAATAATTTGGTTTTTTTATTTCCACCTCTTGTCCCCCATTCCGCGAATATAAAAACGCTCCCTCGTATGTACATATGTATAAAGTGTCCAGAATTTCGCGGATAATCGTTAGATAGAGCTGATTAATCCTCGACCATCCTTATACAGAAGTGTTGTATTGTCATTAGTTCAACTAAACAAATCGCGTAAAAGAAATGTAGATTTTGTAACATGGTATGAAACCATCAATAAATCAGTAGTAATGATATGAAAAAATACGAATTTTATTTAAATCTAATAAAAATTGCTCTAACAAATAGTAGAACATTATCCAATACTTCCACCAACACATTTACGTATTCTTTTGCATTTAGTCTATTCGGAAGAAATATTGGTCCTACAATTTGATGGTCTAAGTTGCCTAGCCGAGTTTTCAAAGAAAATTGTCTTTGGTGTCTATGGTTACTGTAATCGATATTCGTCTTTTGCCAAGTGCGCATTTCCATTGCAAAACTCAAATACCCATATCATCATATATCAGCGTATTCATTGAAAGTGCACATTACATCCAATTGCATGGGATATCACAAAAATAAGATAAGTAATGGAAAGGAAAATAATGAACGTTGACACTGGGGAACAACTTTTAACACAATTTCTGTTGAGTTCGATTTTTCAGCTATTTTAAAGTTAAATAGGCGTGCTGATTTTAAAAACTGTAGTGTTTTCTTCTATCACGTCATATTTTTTCTCTACAGCTTAACACATGGATCAATAAGTCCCGAGACTAACCCATAGATGGCGATCATACCAGTAACCACGTCTTTCTAGAGTACTAACCTTTGCTTGAAACGTGTCAAAATTTTAAGTCCGCTGGAAACAGCTGAGTTATCGAGGTTTGAGTAAAGTCGTTTTGTAGTTTGTTTAAACAATGGAAAAAACCGAGTTTCGATAAAACATTGTTTTTTAATGGGTAAAAACACCACGCAAGCAAAACAATGGATTGAAAAATGTTACCCGGACTCCCATCAAAAGCAACGATTTGTCGGTGGTTTGCCGAGTTTAAACGTGGTCGTACCGATGACGCGGAACGCTCGGGTAGACAAGCCGTTACACCGGAAAATGTGAGTGAAGTGACAAAAATTATAATGAAAGATCGTAAAGTGAAGCTCCGTGAGATTGCTGAGATGACACAGATATCATATGGAAGTGTATTTACTATCCTTCATGAAAAATTGAGCATGAAAAAGGTTTTTTCCAAGTGGGTGCCGCGATTGCTTTCGATGGAACAAAAACAGCAACGAGTCGATGATTCAGAAAGCTGTTTATCGCTATTTACTCGCAACAAAAAAGATTTCTTGCGTCGTTACGTGACCATGGACGAAACATGGATACATCACTACACTCCAGAGTCGAAGCGGCAGTCATCTGAGTGGCGCACAGCTGGCGAAAGCCGTCCGAAACGTCCGAAAACGCAGCAGTCAGCTGGCAAAGTCCTGGCGTCAGTTTTTTGGGATACACATGGCGTGATTTTCATTGACTACCTCGAAAAAGGTAAATCGATCAACAGTGATTATTATATTGACTTACTGGTGCGTTTGAAGGAGGAAATCGCAAAAAAACGACCGCACATGCAGAGAAAAAAAATCCTTTTTCAAAGCGCAATGCACCCTGCCACAAGTCGATGAAAACAATGGCAAAATTGAACGAATTGGGTTTTGATCTGCTTCAGCCCCCAGTGACTACTGGCTCTTTGCTGATCTTAAAAAAATGCTTTTTGGCTCAAATGAGGAGGTCATCGCTGAAACTGAAGCTTATTTTGAAGCGAAAGATAAATTTTTTTATAAACATGGTATTGAAAAATTGGAAAAGCGTTGGAACCATTGTATCACCCTAAAAGGCGATTATGTTGATGAATAAAAAAAAATTTTGCAAAAAAAATGTTGTTTTCATTGTTAGTCTCGGGACTTATTGATCCATGTGTTATATTAATGTCACCACTATCCGCTGGATCGGGCGTGGTTCATAGGAAGCACTAGTGCTCTCCTATTGACTTTTCCGATTAGGCAGGGGTGAATGATGCCGTAGGAGACTAGTGGCAGGTTCATACTTATCTAGGCTATTCAGTTTCACCTGAGATAGTGTAGTGGGACGTTGTTGTTTATATTAAAGCGCATTCCGAAGTGGAGTCAGAGTTCTTGTTTTCATTTTACTTTAGTCTGTCTGCCTCTGCTATTTCACGTTGTAAGTGCTTAAACAGCCCCGAATCGTTTTAGTATATATGTGGTAGTTTCACCATTTTTACTCGAAGGACAAATATCAGTGCATTTCTGCAATACTTTCGAAGTGACGGTGAATTTGTGTATTGTCATATCATACATAGTTTAATGAAAGAATTGGGAAATCCATCTTATAATGCAACTGAATGGCGACTGTTCATCGATAACTCAAAGCGGAGCTTGAAGAGTGCCATTCTTTACAATGGAAATTTATTTGGTGCAATTCTAATAGGCCATTCAATTTGTTTGCGTGAAGAATATGAAGACATAGTCATTGATTTTTTGTAATATCACGTGCACGAGTCGATCATGTGTGTTGACCTTAAAATAGTCTGCTTGCTTCTTCCGACCACGCGAATATACCCTGCATACCTGTTCGTGTGTATGTGAGACAGCAGAGCTCGTGAAAAACATTGGGTGCAGTTGAATTGACCGCCAAGAACTGACCTCAAACCTGGTGATCCAAATATTCTACATCAGCCACTTGTCGACGGAAAGAATACTATATTTCCATCTCTGCATATAAAACTAGGTCTCATCTAGCAATTTGTTGGTGCAGTCAGTGATGAGCAGGGTGAGCAGTTCCGCCAAGATTTGAAGATCACAAAGGCGCAGTATCAGGGTAGATGAGATATATGTACGTATGATGGCTGACTATTATCGGAGCATCAAACGAGATTGTCCACAGATTGAGCACTCTAGGAAAAGCTAGATATAAGCGAAAATTTGTATCTTAATATGTATGTTTGCAGTTTGGTAAAAAACTTTGCACTTGTATGAACACAATTTAATTTACAGAAACTATATACAGCCTTTGTGTGAATAAATAAATCTGTCAACAGTATATTTGATAATTTTTTTCTTTATTTTCCTTTGTATGACTTTTGGGACAAAGAGAGAGTATCCTGTAGCTTAAAAAGTTGACGTGATAGATAAAAACTGGGGTTAGTTTTGGATTCAGATGCCAAAAGTTAGTCAAAAACAAGTGTCAGATCTAGGTCAATGAAATTTGTGTTTCCCAGTGTAATTATCTTTAAATTACAGATAAAGGGGTCTAAGTTGTCATATGTACTTTCGTAAAAAGGCAGTTAAAGAAATATTTAATAAAGTAACTATTGACATAAAACGTTTAATCACCCCAACGTAGGTTGCATAGATTTATTTGACAGTAAGAATCATGTTTGTCCACAAAAAATTTTAAAAAAGTCGAAATATTTGTTATCGCACATTTTTGACATTGATGGTCTTGTATACCTTAACGACTGACAATAGAACATTTCTGTATTAGGATTGTCGGCTTAGAATTAATCACAGAATCCTTCTACCTGACGATTATCTGTGAATTTCTGACCAGTGTGTGTGTGTGTGTGTGTCTATATTTATATATGAACTGAACATTATGGTGGGACTATGTCCTATGTCCAATTTGCAGATGCCGATCCCGACTTTTTAAAATCATCGATCAATCGAGGTACATGCATCCAGTGTGATCACACTATCAAACGAAAGTGCCGTAAGGACTTCCAAATCAAAATGGGCATGGAAATCACATCAAAATCATGATTATCACATTCTTCTACGCACGTAGCTTCATCAATTGGAAATTACTGGATTGATGAAAAAATCGTAAAGTATTTTTTCTGTTTTACAATTAAATAGAAAAAAGAACAATTAGTTGAAAATATTGCCTGTTTTTCTAAACGCTCTTTTGACATCATTCGGCGAGTTTCGTAATTCCTTCTTCAGAGAAAAACCTACCTCTATTAGCAAAAAATTGTGAGAAGTGGTACTGAATCACCACATCTTCATCTGAGTCGAACATTATACAACACGAGGACAAAATAAGAAGTGTAAGTCTCGAGAAGCAATGTCTGGCGAGTATAGTGGCTGTGGCGGCACATTTCATCCAAAATTCAACGAATTGTTTCGTTTCTTAATAGTAGCTCGAAAAACGCATCTTTTAAATTCCATCACTCCAAGAGCATAATCTTTGAGACGAACCTTCGGGTCGGAACCAAGATCTTTTTCGCACGGCATGGTTGTAAACATTCCACATCTTATTACTAACCGCTTCAAAAAATGATCATTTTCCTCACGTTTAAAGAGCATGTAGTGGATGCTTAAACGCGTTGTCATGTAAATCTTTTGAGTTCATAAGGAACCCAAATATTGAACTTGGCAACGCATTCTAGTTTTTCCATGTGGTTTTAACGCTTGAATATTGGATGTTCGACCGTTTCTGCAATCTCTCGTATCGAATGCTGTGGATTGACATTAATCTCAGTGGTCCTCCTATATTGTGGAGTGTAGGCAAAATTAAAATCATCAGCATGGAATTTCATGAAACATCGTTAGCATTGACGTTCTTCTGGAGCAATCACTGAAAACTTTTCGCAAGTTTGACGCGCGTTCTTCTCTTTACGGAAATAAAAAAGTGAATAAAATATGACGAAAATTTTTAAAATTTCACTCAATCAAATCGCTCATTTTTTTTCGAAAATGTAGTTAATATAGCATAGCATAATGATAGATGCAAATGACTCTAGCACTTACAAAATAAACGTTCTGCTGCAAAAATACATTATGACCTTCCAGACAACTTAATAGTTCCATCAGGTATTTCAATAAATGCTATAAAGGAATCATAAATCGCCCATTGAAACGAATTAAGAAAAACTGGACTTCTACTAAACAGGGAACTGGATACACCGTATTCTCTCAATTTAACTCCAGTTGACTTTCTTTTTGATTGCGAAATTGAAAACTATTCAAAGCCGAGTGATAACGATCTTAAAATCGATTTCTGTAGACAATTTTTCCTAAGCTT
Organism: Dermolepida albohirtum; assembly: GCA_031893035.1. Classification (NCBI taxonomy): domain Eukaryota; kingdom Metazoa; phylum Arthropoda; class Insecta; order Coleoptera; family Scarabaeidae; genus Dermolepida; species Dermolepida albohirtum. The sequence continues at coordinate 265,514 of JAVIWB010002274.1, read as the reverse complement.
TATATTAACTTTATGTGAACACTGCCAATTTGTATAGAGGGTGGTAGATTGAATGTTAAAAACTAAAGAAAAGAAATTCTTTTCAAACATTTATTCTTTTTTTTTAAATTAGTCTGGATCCTTTTTGAATCGACTGTATATATCAAGCAAAATATTTACACTTCAGTACACTACCCTATCATGATCTAGTTTTAAGTGGATGATGAAACAGAGATAATAAAATTGTGTCATCACGATTTAATAGGAAAACTCCCCGAATTTCGTTCCCAATTTTTTTAAACTCTGACAGTATATTGATACTATAGTTTGTGTTTTATATTGGATAAAAATTCAAAGTTACCAAATCTTAAAAAATATTATTTCTACCACATAGTGTAAGCAACTTCAATAACTGGATCCAATGTGTTTCGTTGCGATTGATAATAGGCTGTGCTATTGAAATAGTAATCTTAAAGAAATCGATCACAGCGTATGTTTAAGCTCAAAGCACAAGCCAGTTCGTCGTCATTAATGTGACGGAAAAAGCAAAGAATAATGGAGTGTTGGCATCTCTAAGCAATAAGACAAAATTTATAATTTTGATATCCAGATGCACAGTTAGGCTACATAATAGCACACATGCTTCAGCATAAATGTACGCTAACATGCCTTTCCGTAAGTTTATGCAAATCTAAACGATTCCATTTTTATCTCAATTTAAAGTTTTTAAATGATGTTTTATTTTATTTAAAAATTATTTCAATCATTGATAAATTCAATTTATGTAGTTTTACTAACGAAAAACTAAACATTTCAACGAAACAAGTGCAGCCACTTTCATTGATCACAAATTTAGCTTGATTAAGTAACAAAATAATCATTTATAAATAACCAATATATCCAGATATTCTGTATTAAATGTTAGTTTACTAAATTATACTTTTAGCAGCATAATTTACACTGAAATTGCAGAATTTTATTTTAAACAGATTAAAGGTTGTATATAGGAAAAGGTACAAAATATACCGAATAGTGTCACTACGAATTAATACATCCAAGCCCGCATTTCTCTAAAACTAACATTTAGTGGAAGAAAGTAAATGCAGTCAGAAACCGTGTATTATTAGTTATTAAATGTGATATATACAATAGATAAGTAAAAGCTTAAGTGAATTAAAAGAATGAGAATAAATTGCGGATGGGTGCTTCTAATTTATATGTATGTATATATGTATATTCCTTTCTTTTTTATTTTAAAACAGATCATGTGCACTACCTGGCTAGTATTTTCATCTGCCGTTTGACTGGCTCGAGTTGGCGAACCATTTTTACGTCTTATACCACGATGTATTGTCCACTTCTGTAATATAATTACAATACTATGAACTACAGTTGTTTATTATCAAAAATGTAAACCTTCTTAAAAATTTGCCCTTAAGATTTAAGAGTTAAGACGTTCTAAACCTATACCTATATAGTTTCTAATACACACATTTGTTTATATTTATATGAGAAATGTTTAGAAATGGGAAATCAAAAATGCCACAAACTAAAAGCTTATTTTCAGATAACCCATGAACATATTTGGATGTAAAAATTACCTGAATTTACACCTCAAGCTAAATTTAAGTGTTCAATAAAAGATGGTTGCAATTAAGTAATGTTAATAATGCACAATGTTTCAGAAGCAATATATTAATAAGGAAATTGTTAAAGAATATGTAATATTCGTGAAAAGTTTGGATGCAAATGATTTAAATATGGAAATAATATATGTTGCTAAAATAGGTATTAAGTATCCTAATATTGATTTAAAGCTAAAGTTAAAACTTAAAAGTGTTTGTTTCGATAGCAATTGCTTATAATTGTCATCAATTTTTTACTAAAACTATATTAAGTATTTATGAGTTCAAAATTCCAGTTTTATTTTTCATAATACTTGGGATGTCTTTTAAGTTTTGCATAATGGGACATAGAGGGCGCCACTAATCAAATATCAGTACTAAAAATTAACCTCCATCTTTAGTTAACCTAAATTTAAAGTTTCAGTGCGATACGTGTAGTGTTGTCACTACCATAAACTGTCTGAAAAGAGAGCAGCTAAAGTGAATTGGTGTCAAAAAATTCTAGCTCGCTTCAACGCCAGGAACTCTAAATACGTGTACAACATTGTCAGTGGTGATGAATATTGGATTTACTCATACGAGCCAGATAATAAACTCCAATCTCAGTTTGGGTGTTCCAAGGTAAAGAAAAGCCGATAAGTTATCCAAAAAGCTGGTCGCGACATTTGTCTCGGAGGCAGGTCATGTAGCAACAATTCTTCTATAAAATCGAAGAACTGTTACTGCCGATTGGTATACAACCATTTGTTTGTCGCAAATCATCGCTGTGCTTCGACAAACCAACCCCGAACGACGAATCATCCTCCACCAAGACAATGCAAGTTCGCACACAGTACGTAAGACAATTGAATTTTAAACGCAGCAAAACGACGGGCTGTTATGGCGGTGAAGTCTGCCAGGGAAACTTGGCGACCGGCAGCAGTTGGTTCCAAGCCTTTGCGGAGTGTAGATCGCGCGCTACGTGAACCCTTACCAAATGCCCTAGTCACGCTCCCAAATGAACCGTTTAGTTGAACAACGCTAAGCCATAAAAATTTGCGTTAAACTGGCAAATCCGCGAGTGAGACCCTTGACATGATCCGTATAACTTACAGAAATTATGCCATGGGTCTATCCAATGTCTTTAAGGCGCATAACTTGTTTCGAGAAGGAAGAGAGCAGGTTGGGACGTTGAACACTCAGGGTCCTTCAACGACTAAAACTGAAGACGATATGGCAAAAGTGAAAAATCTGTTAGTTTCTGAAAAGGGTTGTGAAAGAAAATTTGAGCAAAAAGTTTTGACGGGTGAACAAAAGGCAGACCGAATGAGAATTTGTCAAGAACTTCTTGATCGTGTTCGTAATGAATCAAATTTCTTATAAAAATTTGTTACTGGGGATGGATGTTCCATCCGGAGACTAAGCGCTAAAATTCAGAGTGGCACACCTCCGTCTCGCCTCACCCCAAGAAAGCCCGCATGAGTCGCAGGTCGAAAATGAAGTTCATGCTGATTGTCTTTTTTTGACTCTCAAGAGGTGATTAATTTGGAATTCGTGCCAGTTGTACACACCGTAAATGGGGTTTTCTACGTGGGAGTCCTTGAGTCCGACTGAAAAAAAGAATCGTCAGTATCCGCCCAACCATCGTCAATTCGTGGAAGCTTCACTACGATAATGCTCCAAGCCACATCGCGCTCGTCGTTAAAGTACCAGCGCAACATGGCAATGCTATCGCAGCCGCCTTACAGTCCACATGCCGCCCCCGCAGTCTTTCCTCTTCCCCGCCTGCAGACCGCGCTGAAAGAACATCGCCACGGCTCGTTCGAAGCAGTACAACATGACGAGGGAATTAAACAGCCTTCCAGCTAGGAGCGGTGTGTTGATGTACAAGGGTACTACTTTGAAGATTACTAAATCGACATTTCTTCGCAATAAATTTTGATTTATCGAATTAGTTCGACTACTTTTGGGACAAGCCCTGTATAGGTTAAATGAATTGAATTGCATTTTTATGTTTTATTCCAAGAAGCCGAAATTGATTGTACTCGGTATTTACACAAGTCCAAGGGTTTATGAAAACACATGAAGAGAATGTTATAAAATGACAAAGATTTATAAAAACAACCTAACTTAGTAACTTTTAATCAAGACTAGAAGTATAGACATAATGACGAACTCTTGAAGATGTTACGATGACCTTGTACTTCTGAAGAAAATAATGGACAATACTTTTTTCATTAAATGTTGCCTTTTTGCCATAGTCGATGTTGACACCTTCGGTTATAATAATTTTAAAAATTATCCAGCAACAACTATCATTAAGCAGGTAATAATTGCGTTCAGTCTTTTAGTTTTCTGTCAGTGTGAAACCCAACGCGATAATATTAATATTCAACTTTTCATGCTGGATTCTGTATTACTGTGGATTTATTGTCGAGGACATTCATTTGGTAGGTATAGATAGTGCCATTTATCAACGTATACATTTTACATTATAGCACATACGTAATAAACATAAGAATTGGTATGTCTCAATAAATTTTAAAAGGACCCTGTATTTCAAAGGTAATTTTATTTCATATTCATAGAACAGTCAACGCTTGAGCTGGAAAATACTCTTATATATATATATATATATATATATAGAGAGAGAGAGAGAGAGAGAAAGAGGAGATAACATATTGTATGTTGTTAATAAATTAAGGCATCTACAGCATTGTTTTCAAAATTTTGTACTATCTATAGTTAATTAAAAATTGGTTTAAAAATATTGATTTGTTAAATTCTTTTATTGTATAAATATGAGCCGAGTAACACAGGTAACCTAATCATGTGCTTGTTTGTTGGCGCTGCGAGCGTTCGGTGCTTTGAGGAAGTGCAAGAGATAATTAAAAACAAGTAAGAAATGTGAACAAATTCTTACTCTTTTAAACAGCGTTTTAAATATGCAGATGCACAAAATGGATAAGATCGGTTGCATATTTATAGCATTATATAATTATATTAATATTATCACTAAAATAGATAGGTGATAACGAAAGATTCAGACCATCTGCATATTGAAAAAGCTGTTTAAAAAAGTATGTGTTCATTTACATTTATTATCTGCTAACACTCTTGCACTTCTTCGACGTACGCACATCTGACCGAACAATTCTGCTAAATACAAACAATAAACCAGAAAAATAAGGTGATACAAAACACAACATATGTAAATATAGAACCGTAGTCTGCAAAAGAAGTACAAGAATTTTTGAAAGTAAACTGTTACTTTTTTCCAGAGATTACAGAGAATAATATTTATAACCACAACCTAGTAACAACTATCATCTCAGATGAGTATGATATGCAAAACGCACTTGATAAAACTTCAAAAAAGCATTAAGGACGGCATACAGTAATAAATGGAAAAAGCTTGTCAACACAGCAAGGCCTTATTCGCTCTGAATATTTGGGGACACTTTAATGTTGCTTTCAGATTTTAATCGCAAAATTTGAAATGAAGTCTAATATTTATTGAAATACAGCTTTTTCTTTCTTAATTTTAACGTGTTCGCAACTGATTCCTAACTGCTTAAAAAGGCGAGTAATTTCAAGAGGGAAACATTGCCATAAGAATGATTCACGAGTTAGATAGTGTTTTCAAAGCAAGAACTTTGAGCTACACTATGCAAGCTAATGGCACTCTGGGTTATTTAGTTCAGCATTCCATATTGTAACTGCCTCGAACTATTCTAAAATTCCTTCTCCTTAACATCTGATACGTCTACGATATATATATATATATATATACACCTACCGAAATATTAAAAATTGGCGACACTGGCAAGACAAAAAAAAACATCTATAGTAAAAGCCAGTTAACGCCAGTATTGCAATAAGTACACGCCACTAGCGGACTTCACAAAATGTCTTCTAATAATTAAAATAATACTAATTAATACATAATAATAATGACAAGAATTATAATAATGAACATTAGTTTAAAATAATTAAACATAATGTATAGTTCGACTAAGTATAATAAATACTATGTTCATGGTATACCTAAAAATAAGCAGTATGTTACTAAAACATATCCTGTAATATGCGAATAAGGTTGTATTTTGTTCAGATGAGTACTAACATTAAAAGCAAATAAAGAAAAATATTTCAGCATCCCTTAATATCAAATAAGTGAATCCATTCAAAATGTAGTCCCTGTAATTGTGCATAATTTAATATTATGTTAATATGTAGTAACTAAAGTTATGTAAGGTTAAGTTTAATGGCAAGGTAAAAAGGTATTGAATGGTTAAAACAAAGCACCACGTAAACGTTACATCTGGCATTGAGAAGCAGTTCATAAAAAATATAAAATAAAACCCTAACACAATGAATTATACATATTTATATTTGCATCTAAAACAAAACCTAAATATACATTAATGCAACTTTTACAAAAACAAGATAAAAAGTATTTTAAATTTAAATAAACAGATAAATGAAGATTATTAATAGATGAAATAGACATACAGATTTCCCATTAGAAAACGTACACAGACTGCCTGACTTTTATTTTCTACTAAATATTTTTTCTACAATAAATTTATTCGAACGAATTCTTATACTGTAATATATACTATTCCTCTTAATTTATATAAATATATGTATATCATTTTTTTAATGAATGTTCAATTTTGTCTTCCGTATGCATATTCATTCGCAAACGAAACTTTTGTGCATGTTTACAACCATCAGCTGCAGAGTCAATACTTCACTACGTGTAGATATAAACCAACATTTTTTTTATGTTTGTCTTTACTTTTCAAAGTTGTGTAAAAATCTTTTGTTGCGTAGTTTAATAACATTTCGATAAATTGTTAAACAGACGTGGGGCTCCTTACCACGGTGTTTTGATAGGCTAAATATTAAATTTTTTCTATTTTATAAGTTATTATTACTTTACATAAATAGTAAAAAATGTCCAACTACCTTATTCATTTTTTTTCATTTCGAATCTCATATCCCGTCTAATCACCCCTGTACAGTTTTCGCACATTTTGCAACTTATTGATTTAAACAGGAATAATACAAAAACTTTACTGTCTAACATTAAGACAAAAGATCTACAATTTTCTTTGGTAATTTTATTTTTCAACATAATCTTCCTTAGACTCGCGAAGATGGTTAGCCTTCGGCTGTCTTGTGAATTTGCACATTGTCATGAAGAAAGACTTCTTTGTAACGCAAACCTGAACGATTTTGACCGTATTACCGTATATAATTGCTGTTTTGTAGGGCCCTTTGACATGTATTTAACAAGAATAACCACCAAAAGACGATGGTCATGAACTTTCCACCTGAAGATTGCGAGCGAGCTGCTTTCGAAGGTGGAGAACCTTTTTGGATTCAATACAGAGATTCTCATTTTATTTCTGGACCCCAGTAAATCTTTCGTCTCTCAACTTCCGCATCCAAAATTGCCAAACTATTTTGAAAAATTTGTTATCCAACAATCTTAGAAACCACCTTCTTGAAATTTTACTGATGCCTAGTTTATCGCGCGGAATTGTTGAAACTCTTCATATATATTTAGTGCTTCAGCAATGATCGAAATTTTCAGACATCTTCGAAAATCATTCTTTTCAATTTTTATGCAAACACAAAGATTGGTCGAATCCGAAGCTCTTCTGCTTCTTGGATCATCTTCAACTGATTTCACTTTAAAATAACGAAACCTTTTCCCCACGCGCTGCAATCATTCGTTCGTGAATAGTTTTAGGATAATTCTGTTCCTTTATCAAAAATGTATGACACTGTGAGGTTTCACGAACGTCATTTTTTGTTGGGAAACACTTTCTAAAGCATAAATAAATGAACGAATTAAAGTCAAATTTGACACAAATAGAAAAAAATTACTATTGAACGTTACTACAGCATGATTAATTGTTTATATCATAACTAGATAGATTTTTTTTCTAGTTTTCCTCAAAGCAGTATAAAAAAAATCAAAATAGTTGAATGTATTTTTGCAAATTCGTTTTTCAATTTACAATTTTTATACAGAAGTGTTTGTTGTCCTTTTTGTAAAATTCTAATTTCCCTATTTGCCTCTAATATAATATGTATGCTCTGCCAATAATGTCACGCAATAAGCCTATTTAAAAATTATGCTACCATTGCAAGTGCACTCCTATCGCCATACTAAGTTGCTCTCTCGTTCGTAACTTTCGAACTTTACTGTCCGATATAATATTGGGTCTGGGAAAAAGTTCGTGGCGTTTTTTCAGTAAAATTCAACTGGTCCCCGCATGGCGCGTGGACGAATTCATTTAAACCGAATATGCTCCATTATTATCGACAATGTTTCGCCATTTTTTTGGTAGATCCATGATCCCATCGGTGAAAAACTTCTGTGGTTTCTGGTCGAAAAACTGAATCAAGTAGTTTTCACAGGCTTCTTTTGAAACCAACTTAATTCCATTGAGAGAGTTCTGCAGAGATCGAAACAGATGATAGTCAGAGGGTGCTATATCCGGACTGTAAGGTGGGTGCATCAAAACTTCCCAACCAAACTCTCTCAATTTTTGACGGGTCATCAAAGAAGTGTGTGGTCGGGCGTTGTCATGATGGAAGACAACAGCTTTCCTATTAATCAATTCGGGCCGTTTTCTTTCAATCGCCTGGCGTAATCTCTCTAGTTGTGCACAGTAGAGTTGAGAATCAATCGTCTGACCAGTTGGAAGTAGCTCGTAGTGGACGATTCCCCTCCAGTCCCACCATACACACAGCATCACTTTTTTTGGCGTCAATGTTGGCTTAGCGAACGCTTGTGACGGCTCACCATCCTTTATCCACGATCTTTTACGCTTCCGATTATCGTACGTAATCCATTTTTCATCTCCGGTTATTAAACGTTTCAGAAACGGCTCGATTTCATTCCGTTTCAGCAGCGCATCGCAGATGTTAATTCGGTCCATCATGTTTTTCACGCTCAACTCACGAGGAACCCATACGTCAAGCTTTTTTTTGTAACCAGCTTTGTGTAAATGGTTCAAAACAGTTTTGTGGTCAATGCCTAGCTCCATGCCAATATCGACACTGCTGATATGCTTATCTTGTTGGACTTTTTCAAGAATTTCATCAGATTTTTCAGTGATTGGACGACCGGAGCGTGACTCATCTTTCACATTGAAATTTCCAGAACGAAAGCGAGCGAACCATTTCCGCGCAACAGATTTCGATAAAGTACCTTCACCGTAATGTTTTGATCAATAAGGTTGATATATAACCCCTTTCCACAATTAACTATTTGTAAATTCTGTATACGCATTTCGACAACCAAGTTGTCATCATCAGCAGATAATTTCAAAGTGTCGCACCTGGTAAAACACGGCGAAAAAATTGTGCGGATCGCGTACGGAGTGTATTTTTCGTACAATTTTTTCGCCGTGTTTTACCAGGTGCGACACTTTGAAATTATCTGCTGATGATGACAACTTGGTTGTCGAAATGCGTATACAGAATTTACAAATAGTTAATTGTGGAAAGGGGTTATATATCAACCTTATTGATCAAGTCAATCAACCACAGGCTCCATCAAATTCAACTACCTTCACCGTACACAGCACAAATTTTATCACAAGCCTGCGCAGCGTTCTTCCCCTTATCATAATAATATTGCAGAATATAGCGAAATTTCTCATTATTCTTCTCCATTTTCAAGTGCGAATAACTTTCCAACCACTGCACCGATTACAATGTTTCTACGCTCAAACTAACGTTCGGAAGGTCATCTAAAAAACGAGCCGTCGGTGGTGTCGCTGTGACTTGTTGTTCTTTAGTTATCGGCAACCAATGCCATCTATCGGGAAAAACGCCACGAACTTTTTCCCAGACCCAATATTATAAACGTGCAAAAATTTTTAATTTTCTTCAAATTCACAGACGACTTTTGAAATTAAATTGTTGTACTCACTCATTCGAATATTTACTTAATATTCTCTTTGTAAATATTCATTGTTACTCTTCCATTGAAAGACTTTTAAACAAAATGTTCGGTTAACTTTTAACTAGTTTTCCGTCGGCACAAAGAACTCACTATTGTAGCTCTTGAAGCGTTTCAAATAACAAGCTTTGTTTGTTTCACTTCTTCCATAATTATGTTTACCACTTCAACTGTCTATTTTTTGATATTTGTATATTTGCAACATGTTTATTTCATAAGTATAAATTTATTAATAAAGTTATAAATTTATAGTTGATAATGACACAATATGCAACATTTTTACTTACATAAAATTAAATATAATTATACTAAATAAAACACTTTATATTTATCTAAAAACTTTGAAATAATGCACATACTTAAGTAAAATTATACAAAGAAATACTGTAGGTTCAAATATTACTTAGACTCCGAACATCTAAATATTTAAAAATGTATCACAAGCTATTGGTATTATATTATTTGCATTGTAATTTGAAAAAATACACACCATAAAATTATGCGGAATCCGCTGTTCAACTTTTAAACATAATGGATTGACGGTAAATGAGTAAACAAAAAAGAAAACCAGTCGCGAGGTATAGATTTGACAATGCTTTGCTGTAACTAACGACTATGCATACAGTTACAAGAAACGAGTTAAAATATTCATTTCCTTCATAAGCTAGCCTAAAAATTTAGCCGGCTAAAGGAAATTAATCAACAGTGAAACAGTCAGTATTCAGAGAGCATAAAAATAGGTGTCATTTATTAATTTTGATTATTTCACTTTCATTTACTCCGCAATTTCGGACGAAATCAACATTATTGGTGCATGGGTAAAGAATCTTTTAAAGACAAACTTCCATATGTACGAAAGTTTTGTCAAAATATATAGACAGGATATTCTATCGAAAAATATTATTATTGCCTTCTTATTTCTAAAAATGTGTGAATAATAAAGCATGTAAGTTGCCAAAATCGTTTTTATCAAATCTATTGTAATTATTATATTAAATTTTCAATACAAGTTCTGTATACGCACATACATATAAAAATCGATTACAAAATACACGATTTGGGAAGGTTATTTTTCACAAAAATAACTTTTACAACAATAACTGAAACAGTATTGATTAATAAATAACAAATGATGACTGATAAATAACAAATCATTTTTTGTTTGTTTACTCAATGCTGTGTTATTTATCATTATATTTAATTTAGTGATAAATAATAAAGTAATTCTCTTGTCTGCCTAATTAACATAATTAACTATAACAAAGAACGGCTTCGTCAATTGATTTTTTGAAAACACTATGTTGTTGAAGAAATTAATACAACAGCATTGCAAACGTTAACTTTTGAAAACACTGACCAGCAATAATGCAGCCATTTCCCTTTCGATATACTAATTGTTAGAAAAAAGCATATTTAAATCAGAAACATTTTATATCATTGACAGACATGTAAATGATGTTTCAATGTAAAGAATCAAAATGACGACAAGAGAAGGCAAAGACACCAAAACAGTGTGGAGATCGTTAATTATCACTTATCACAAACGCGAAAAAGGCATTAGATAATTTGTAAAATAGTATCGATAATACAATTAATGATTTGAATTCAATTTAAACTATCACTAGTGATAGAAAAAAATAGAAGATTGATGACATTTAAAGTTCCGAATCACAGAGTTCAACAAAAAGACATCTCAGAAAGTAAGACTAAACTTGTAGCAATTTAAAACCCGCTACACTTTATAATGGAAGTTCTGTTACGACATTGGGAAGTTTTTGCTTGTGTCGGGCGGGCAGCACTATCCAAGAACAATATCCAAGTATCCCACTTACGTAGATTGCGAACTGCAATAATTAAAGCTGTATTTTGATAAAAAGTCAATTTACTGAAGAAAAATAAGAACAAGCAAGACAAATTCACCTTGTTACTTAATTTAATAGTGCATATCTTGTCTATATGGTTTTATTTCTGGAATTAGTTATCTGAGCTGTTGCGATACTTTTATTAAAAAGAAGTGATTCTAAATGGTTTGCAGTGTTATACAAAGAATATGTAAATTAATGAATTATTTGTTATATCAAATTTCATCAAATAACTCGATATTAGAATTTTACTATGAAAATTACCGCCTCCGGGAAACCCATCAAAGTTTGCAACTATAAAAAATAAATGCATACATATGTACATTCTGGTAACATTTATATTATTAATGGCAAATATTCGTGAATTGTTATTTTTTTTGTTTAAAATAATTTTTCGGATTATTTTTATGTAAAATTCAATGTGATATTTATATATACCTAGAACTATCTAACTAATAATGAATATTAATATTAATTTCCAGTAGTATATATAAAAAATAAAATGTCTGTGTAGATTCTCTTTAAATATCTTGGAGCTTTCTCCCATTTTAATTTGTTAGATGCAGAAAATTAATTCAAGTAAATATGAAATTTTGACGTTAGTGTTTAGATTATAATGGAGCTCAGAGCCACATCAGAGGAATACTAGACCGATATTAGTTTACGAAAAAATGCATTAGTTCTAATAGTCAAAACCATAGTGACTAAGACAATCAGCTCTTTGTAACATAATTTTTCTTTCGAATGCTAGATTAAAATATGCGGATTTATATACCCTTTATAAATTTTTTGAAATTAGATTTAGTAAACTTTTTAAAAGTAGGCTTGAACTTAACGAAAATTCTTGCCAAATTCTAATTCAAAAGACTTATTATACAATGCAACAATTTATTTTCAATATTATATTTAATTGTACAGGAAAAATTTCCACATCACAAGATGACAGCTATTTTAATTTAATTTTAAATTCGTTGATACAGTTACTATTTTAAATCATTATTCCTTGAAACTTTTTCGAAGAGAAAAGTAAAATATCAAAATTAATTTATTATTACCACTATACTCGTTTCTAGAATGTAATACCGTTCCATAAAAATACAAATGTCCTTTAATTATCTATTCTCAGACATTTTCAATTGAATTATTTTCTTGTAAACAACTATTTCTTATGCATAAACATAAAATGAAAATTTAATAATCGTTTAATTTTTAAAATAAATGAAAAATCTTGTGTTTTGCACAAATCACGCACTTTTAAAGTTTAATTTTCGACAACTATTTGTAATCTTACAATTTTTTTTTCACATGAGCAAACCTGAATGCTAAAAAGTTTAAAAAGTTTCAGAGTAGGCTTCATAATTTCAAACAAAAATAATTATTGCATATACTTTCTTTTTAAATATTTTTGTTACTTTTCATATTTCAATGTTGAAAAAACTGATCTCAGACACTGTTTTGTAAAAGGCTTAATATTACTGGAAAATTTTAACCAGAATATCGTCATCTTTTCAATAAATTTATTTGCTCAATTATCTTCAAATTATAGTTTTCTTTCGACAGTTAAATAGTATCACATTAAAACAAACCGAATAAAGTAACATAATACAACATATTATTGCTCCAAATTTTTCACATCTCATCGTGTATAAATTATAATATATATAATAGTACTAGTCCAAAATTTGGCAGAATAAAACTATGTTCTTCTTGATCAATAAGGTTAATATATAACCCCTTTCCACAATTAACTATTTGTAAATTCTGTATACGTATTTCGACAACCAAGTTGTCATCATCAGCAGATAAAATCAAAGTGTCGCACCTGGTAAAACACGGCGAAAAAATTGTACGAAAAATATACTCCGTACGCGATCCGCATCGTTGAAAACCAAGATGTGCACTGTGTTTCTTCGCCGTGTTTTACCAGGTGCGACACTTTGATTTTATCTGCTGATGATGACAACTTGGTTGTCGAAATACGTATACAGAATTTACAAATAGTTAATTGTGGAAAGGGGTTATATATTAACCTTATTGATCAAGTCAATAAACCACAGGCTCCATCAAATTCAACTATGTTCTTCTTCCTTAAATATCGTGAGAAACAATGAAAACACGTACATATATTAAATTGTTAGCATGTAAACTGGAATATTTAGTATAACTATATACAAATATATGTATTTACGTAACAAAGTCCAATATGTCACGTAACAAAAGATACGAAAAAAATAATACAAAAGGTACATGAAATAAAAAAATTCATATACTAAAATTATTTTTCAATACACTGTGCGAAGTATTTGATAAGAAAAGAACATTGCTTGAATACTGTTTTTAAATGGAACAATTTGTACAGGTTTATATGTGAATGGATTCAGAAAAACAGTCAATATAGATGCAATAGCTTACCTTCCAAATGAATCTCTGTTGCCAAGTCATTAAATGATTTTGTGAAACTTTAACATTCATATGTCTTTAAAAATCCAAATTGTTAGTGCCTCCGATTGAAATAATTTCAACCCAATAATAATACATCATTTTAATATTTTGATAGTACACTTTGACAAAACAAGAATCCTCTATAAAACAATTTAAACTCATGTTATGCAGCAAGTGGGTAAAGCGATGCTTTTCCCACAAGTGCAGATGGAATGAGTAGAAAACGTGCTTTACTGACTAATTTTTTCTATGATCATATTTTTCAATCATAAAATATAGGAATAATACAAGTTTTATTTAATTGAAAAATATATTTTACACATATCGTTCGACATGAATTGTTAATTCGTAAAATATGAAACGTATTTAAGCACTTCTTTCAAAAACATAAAATAAGATTGTACGTTCGCGACAGCGTTACTATATTTACTTAAAATAACACTTATATCACATTGCCAAAAACATCTGTCGGATTAAAGAAAGTATCTACTTTGCAAAAGGTAATTGATGAGTAAAAACCTACTGTGAATAGTAATATTAGAAAAATATATATTTATTAATATTATAAATGTAATATACATATCTCCATGATATAACTTGCTCAATTTGTCCATACAATTAAATTGAATATTGATACATACATCAAGTGTGTTAAAACTTGCTACTTTCTGATAAAACATCATTTTGGAACATTTAATATTATTAATAATTTAATATTATTCAAATATTTTTCAATATCTATATTAGTTAGTGTTTTTCACATAAATAAACCAGTCAACATATTTAACAGCAGGTGATTTAAGAACTGGAAAATAATTTTCTCCCAATTTAACTTACTTATCTGAATAACTGTTATTTTCTTGTCCACAGATAGTTTAGACGAGTCTGATTTTTCATATTTTGAAATTCCGAATTACATACATTCTGTTCTAATAAAAGTTGAAATTATTCTACAATATGAAAATATTTTAGCATCCTTATTTAAATATGTCTTACAAAACTAAAAACATAATATTGAACGACATTCAGCTATATAGAATAACATTTTTAAATCCTATTTGCAATTTCTCTTGTTTCAAAAAATTTAACAATTGCATTTACTAATGATTCATCCCATTATAATAAATGTATTTACTACTAACAAATTACATTAAGAGTATTATACTAAATAGAAAAAAAAATTCATGCATAAAACTCTAAACAGCAAAAAAACAACCATACCCATGCTTTCTTGCACCTTCAATATGTAATGCAAAAAACCACACACTATAATACTTTATGTCACAACAAAAGACTATTAGAAAAAACTCCCATCCTACCTTTTCATCATGATCTGACTCCTCATTAGAACCACCTTCTGATCCTGCTTCAGATGGTGCTCCATCTTCTCTTGGTTGTTGTAGTTTTCGTGCCTGTTTGTCCATTAAACTGGTACGTGATCTTGTCTTTTTCCAACTGTAGTAATATTTTACAAGACTTGCAATACTTTTATCAGGTAACTGAAAAACGAAGTGTAAAATTATTATAGACTATTTCTACGAAAGCAAAAATTTTTACCATTTGTCGTATTCTATGGAAACTTTTACCATGGAATTGGAAAGCTTGTTCAAAAAGAACTTTGTCTTCTACAGACCATTCATCAGGAAATGGAGTGAAGTTTGCTAAATCTAAAACTGCTCTTTCAAGATCATGTTTGTGCCAGAATAACATACCCAAAGCTTGCTCGCCATTATAACCATATTTGTCTTTTGCTAATACTATATAATCTTCAACTAAACAACAAAATAAATTAAAAACATATTTTTAAATAATATATCCAAAATAACCTACGTTTTGATTCTGGAATATCTGTAGTTGGTGACCAAACTAATAGAGCTCGATCTGCCAATAATTCTGGTTTTCGCATTGACTCTGGTTGTAGTTCTGGACAAACAGCTTGATAATCTCGCCCCACTCTAATTTTATCAACGGGAACTATAATGGAAAGAAAATGCTAAATTCTTAATAACAAAAGTTTGCAAATATCAAGTAAAAGATTAATAACCGTCGAAAATATTTTCAAAATAAACAAATTTTAATCATTACTTTAAAGTTCACAATTTAAAGTAGCAACTTACCTGTACTTTCATCTTCGCTTGTAGATTCGGCCTGTACGTGTCCATTAGGGCTCGGCCCCCGACTTCGTCGGCCATTTCGTGCATTCTCAGAATTCTTTTCTGCTAATACCATTTCGAAAATAATAAATAATGCCTTTTATACCGTCGATATGTCTCGTAAAAAAATATAATCACTAATTTTACAAATGTATAATTACGATCTGCCTACTTTCTTCGAAACTCAAACAAACTAATTTTTGCACATCAAAGCACCGTAGTTTCTCTTATTAATTCAAAATTTCGCCGCATAGTGTCGCTAATTTTCTTCTTCCTATTCCTTTCTAACCTCTCTTTTTATTGTAAATAAATATGTCTCTTTCAAATCTTATTATAAAACGAAGTATAAGCACGACAGCAATACGAGAAGGAAAACGTAATTTTAAAAAATTCTCTCTTTATAATAAACGTGGAACTAGAATATTTAAACAACAACAAAAAGAAAATCCCGATCGAGATATACCAATTGATAGTATAACAAAATTCTTTCTTAATTTTCATTTATTAAAATCCTATTTATTGTAGCTCGTGGGGTGCGATATGTAGGATATCATGATAGAGATAAATTCGTTAAAGTTCCTGAAATGATACCAGAACTTATTGTACCTGATTTAGAAAATTTTAAAGTAAGCTGAACACAACGATCTGTTTATTATTACCTTTGAGCAAGTATTTTATATTTATTAGTAATTTAAATTAAAAATGTATTATTAAAATAATTTAAATCCACATTATTATTACAGTTAAAACCTTATGTGTCATACCGTGCTCCCGATGTTGTGCAATCAGAATTTACAGCTCGAGATTTATTTAATGTTATTTATGCACAAAAAATAGCAAAAGACTTTCAAGAAGGTAACTTAAATGAAGATGGAACTGCAAAAGAACTTTCTGCAGAAGAAAAAATAACAAAAGAAGAAGCATTTATCAAAGCTAGACAAACTGGTTCTGATATATTTTAGTACTGTATTTATTAACAAATATAGCTTCAAAATATGTTGTTTTTTTTTCAAATGATTCAGTTATAGTTTTTTTTAACTTAATTTCTTATCAGATTACTGATATGTGCATTTAATTATTGTATGAATATTTCGAGATATATAAATTTCTGAAATTCATAAAATTTAACTTTAAAATATAAAACCCTTAAGATATATGTGTATATATATATATATATATATATATAGTAAAGACAAAAACATTAAAAAATGAGTTTAAGTTGTTAAAAACAAAGATTAAATTTTTAGATAACCTTATATTTAATAATTATTAACAGATAGTTATTTTGTTTTAGTTTTTCGTTTACAATACCTAGTCTACAAATGACCTACAGTGACATTAAGTATCATAACCTTTGTAAAAAGCGAAATATGAAATAAATTAAGAACAAAATGCACAGATCTCATACGATATTAACTCCATCTTCGTTTAATAGAATTGTAAGAGTATAAAAAAGTAGTTAATATGTAAGTTAACTTTACTGTAGATTTGTAGGTTAGAACACAAAAGTCAGATAGAAATTTTGAAAGAACGTATTGCTAGTGGGCCGACATTACAAGATTTCATAAATAACTCTGAACCAATTCTCAAAGATCCTGGACAATGGGAAAATTATCACGAGAAACTGAAAAGAGAAAAAGGTGAAAGTCAAAGATTGAGATTGCCACCTTGGTTGAAAACGACTATTCCCACAGGCAAAAATTTCAGTGCATTAAAGGAACAGTTAAGAAAATTAAATTTACACACAGTATGTGAAGAGGCTAGGTGCCCAAATATTGGCGAATGTTGGGGTGGAGGTGAACATGGTACAGCTACAGCAACAATAATGCTTCTTGGTGATACTTGTACACGAGGATGTAGATTTTGTTCTGTTAAGACATCAAGAACACCACCTGTTCCTGACCCTAATGAACCAATTAACACTGCAACTGCAATAGCATCCTGGGGATTAGATTATGTTGTTTTAACATCAGTAGACAGAGATGGTAAATATATTCTTTAGCTACTATTTAATAACATAATAGATTGCTTTTTATAGATTTATCTGATGGAGGTTCTAATCATTTTGCCAAGACAGTAAAAGAAATTAAAAGACTGTAAGTTGCAAAATTTTTATTATTGAAAATTATATTTATTATATTTTAGAAACAATAACATATTAGTGGAGTGCCTAGTACCAGACTTTGCAGGTGATCTTAAAGCAGTTGAAATAATTGCAGGATGTGGTTTAGATGTTTATGCTCATAATATTGAAACAGTGGAAGCACTTACACCTTTTGTTCGAGATCGAAGAGCTAAATACAGGTACATTTTGTATAACAAAATAAAATCCTTAAATTTATTTTTGATCAGCAATTATATTTTTTTGCAAATTTAATATAATTTTGTAGATTAAGTATATCTGATATTTCCTAATTTAAATTTTATTCCATACTTAATCATTCTTACAAGACGATATCAACAAAGTTATTTTCTTATTTTTAGACAATCTTTAGCAATGTTAAATGCAGCAAAATCTTTCAATAAAGATTTAATAACAAAATCTTCCATAATGCTGGGATTAGGAGAAACGGATGAAGAAGTTGAGCAAACCCTTAAGGACCTTAGAGAAAATGAAGTGGATTGCATTACTTTAGGTCAATACATGCAACCTACTAAACGACATTTGAAAGTTGTAGAATATGTTACACCTGCAAAATATCAACACTGGGAAAAAGTTGGTAATGAAATGGGCTTTTTGTATGTTGCTAGTGGACCTCTAGTACGAAGTTCTTACAAAGCTGGGGAATTTTTTATCGCAAGCATATTAAAAAACAGAAAAACTAGTACAGTGTAGCAGATTAAATACAACTCCATACTTGATATTCTGTAATTTCAAATTGATATTTTTGCCACTTTATTATGTATATTAACTTTTTACATTATTTGGGAGCGGAGGTAATTATTTAATATAAGAACAAAATTCCGTGTATAGACATAAATCTTTATTAAGCCTGAAGGATGGTGCAGAGCCACTTAATATTTAAAGAATATTAGAAAATAATGTAATTCTATTAATTAAAAAAAATTAATAATAAAAATAGCACTAGAATGAAAGCTATGTCTAACACTTTAATTTCATTTATGCTATTTTATTCAACGTTACTAGTTACCAAAAGTGACCTCAACTTCCATATCCTATATGAAACGAATAATTTGATTTTTGTTATGCTAGTCAAATATATACTCACATTTACACATTATTTGTTGAATAAATATAAAGTGGAATTAAAAAATGTTTCTGATTGATTGCATTCCCTTAAATTGAAAATTAAATGAAATCAGGTAACTTAATTAAATGTGAAATGAACCCAAGCAGACATGTTTAAATTATCCAGGTGTTTTAAGTTGTCAGATGAAAAAAATTATATTGCATTTGCTACATCATTAATAGATATTAGTAAAGGGATGAATATTTGATTAAGAACAGACCAATATCCAACTAATAGAAATGTTATTTACTAATTTCATGAATGGATTTACCTCATATCTAACCTTAATCATCAATATTCAAATGCATTATCAATTCAAAATTTTTTTTTTTTGAAAATCTAAATACATAGTATAGTATAATGTCTTGTCATGGTAAGCTATTTAGCTTCTTATAAAACGCTAAGCTGGTGCTTTACTTAGACATTTAATTTACTTTTCTACATATTCTGTTTTCAAATTCCATGAGTTGAGGAAATATCTTTAGTTTATAAAAAGAAATTCCTGTATGATTCCGCCAAAATAGTTGATTTATATCGTTTATAAAATTGAAAATAAAGAAATACTTTGGTGAAATGATTTGACCATAGATTTTACTAAAATACATTACGCATTGCTTTTCTGTCCTAGCTGTACCATAATGTCTGAATGTATTTGTTATTTTTAATGTCTATATAAACGATTTGCTTGTTTCTTTAATAAAATAATATTTTGGTATATACAGAGCATATGATCTGAAGATAATACAGCACGAATATTAATGAGGGGCTGCATATTTTACTAAGAAACGACGTAATAATTAAAAAAGAGAATCTTTTAAAAAATGTTATTTCTTGAATAAAATAAAATCATACGTAACTTATTACTATTATTACTACAAACTCAATACTCCTGCAAAATTAAAAAATTACTCCTTGGGTACACGTACATTAACTAATAAAGATAGCAATATTTACATTTTTGTAAAATATTGCATTTTATATGAATTTATATACAATTCCGATCCGAAATCTGTTTTGTCTGAATGTCTGTTGAATAATAAATGCCGTATTCTGTTTCAATAATATATCTGTTTACTGAGAAATTCTTATAAAATAGTGAATAGGTCTTAGAAAAGAAGTCAGATCATGCCAATTACGAGTTGCTCTATTCTAACTAGTAGAATATGTGCAATAAATATTTTCATACTTCTATATTTATTATTTACATATTAACAATATATCTGTTAATACTATTTATGTATTATGGATGTATCTAAATTTTCTGTAAAATCCTTGTTGTAACGAATTGCTATTTCTTTAGAAGGGCTCATGAGTGACGCATAGTTGAAATGTGGGAAGAGATGATAATATTTAATACCAAATCAATATTTTTTACATAAAATTATATAATAAAGGGGTTTAAATTTTTAAATGTGGCATTAAATTTATTTAGGAGAGAACTAGTTCCGCTTTTACAAATACTCAACATTTCTAAACTACTGGAAATTTTGGGCATGGCACAATCAGATTTCCTCGGATCTAGAAATTATTAGCGAGAATGGCAGAGAAAATGACAATCATATTTGAAGTTATGTTTATTTTTTATTATCTATATTCTGAAATTCTCGAATAAATTTATAAATGCGGCATAGAGTATGGACAATGTGTAAAGTATTAAAGCTCAGTTGTAAATTACTAGCTTATCACGATGGGAAGATTTTTAATGGTGTCTTTTTCGTTTTAAATAATTGCTGGCAGCCAAAGATCTTAAAAGGCACCACGAGCAGGATCGTAATAACTACTGGCTTACCAATGCCTCCTGTAATTGACATTAAACTGTTGGGGGTTGTTGAAGTACGAAGTTTATTATTTATTATATTATATAACAAGAATAATAATCACCGAGACTGCAGAAACTATAATAATAATAGTTGAGAATGACTAATTTGAATAAAAAATTCAGCGTTGAAAATGAAGGTTCAAAAATAAACGAAGGACGTTCATAATTAAAAGGAAGTCAGTCACATATAAAATATAAACACACAAAGATTAAACTTTATTCAATTCGATGTAAATTTCAAAATTCATCGACGTTATAATAAGTAAAATTATAAATTTACTTTTCAATCTTAATTTTCGCTAACTTGTTAAACTTCTTATAATTTGCATAGAAAAATAAATCAACCTGGCACATCTTTTATACGAACTTTCCTTCTCTCAGCATTTTTTGAGCTGCAATTGGAGTTTCCTTTTATACTTTTCGTGCTCATCATTATGAAATAAATATACAAATATGTAAAAAGAATACTTACCGTTAAACTTTAAAAAAAAAATCAATTTTTTGTCTAGAAACGTATATTTGAAGTATAACGCCAATAGTTTCTTTTTTGCATATACAGAAAAAACAACCAATGCGAACTGTATTTCTTTATTTGTAATTTGAACCTACTATTACAAAATTTACAAATGCTTTCATTAGATTGTCTACAAAAATATATGTCATATGTATATATTTAATATAGTACATAGAAGTTGTCTATTGTGTATATATCATTTAACCTATTTATATTATAAGATGAGAAAGGGCAAAGGACAAATTTGTGTATTGGTTTTCTGTGTAAATATTAACATATTAAAAATGCAAATAATGATGTTCGTTGAAGTTGAATTTGATGGAGCCTGTGGTTGATTAACTTAATCACTAAGGTTGATATATAACCCCTTTCTACATTAACTTTTGTAATTCTGTATACGCATTTCGACAACTAAGTTGTCATCATCAGCAGACAATTGCAAAGTGCCGCAACTGGTAAAACACGACGAAAAATACCTGTACGAAAACAAACTCCGTACGCGATCTACACCGCTAAGAACCAAGATGTACACTGTTAGTGTACATCTTGGTTCTTAGCGGTTTTCGTAGGGGTTATATATCAAACTTAGTGATTAAATGATGTTCCTTTGTACATGTCAAATGACTAGTTATACCTACAATATTTTCTACAAGTGTATATGGTATGCTTACCAATGCATTTGAAATGTTGCCTAAGCAAATGTTAAGAAAAGCTATCGTAGTAGAAACGACCTCAAATATTCAATTAGACAAACGTGATAAGCAATCGCTGAAAAAAATGTTTTATAGTACAACTTAAAATATACAAGATATGACTTGGTGTTATTCCAAAAACTTATATTTTCAATAAATAAAGCAGGTAGTGCTCTTAAATTGTGAATTTCACACAATCAACTATCTATGCCATGAATAAATTTTGTTATTAAGTAATCGATAAAACGGAGTATAGCTATAACATTTGTGGATGTATCAACAACAAAGTTTTATCTAATTTTCTCTGAAAGGATTTTTTTTCATAAAAAACAAAAATCTTGATTTATGGCATAAGCTACTTGAAGAAATTTAATTTTTTTGCGATAAAGTTTTGTATACATTAATCCTTACCTGAACCAAGTAATTGATTTCAAGTATTTGAAAGCTATTGCAACATAAGAGAATATGAGATTGAATAGAAAATAGAAGTCATATGGTAATAGTAAAACTCAAACTAAACTGATGAAATAAGAAGATATAATAAAAATACATTTGAAAACAATGGTAACACAAGCATTGAGATATGGGCGTTATAAGCAAAATCGAGAAGAGGATTCAATACTACAAAATTCAAAGAAATTTACAACAAAATTTCAGAATATAGAGACGTGACCATATTACCTATATGGAAAGGTGAATGCGACACACAATGCTAGCCATGATGGGGAAAAGAGAACTGCGATGATTCGAACATTTACTCCATATCAATGTTCAAAGATGGTTTTACTGGAAAGAGAAATTAGAAGAAGGAAGAGAGGACGTCCAAAATATTGGAATACAAAAATCGGAAGCGGCTTGCGAGAAAGGAATTTAAAAGAAAGGTGAAAATTAGGCGAAAGGATGTAACGATAGCTGTGAAATTCCTCCCTTATATATATTTGTATTTTAAATTAAATTGTATGTTATTTTTGCTACTAACTGTTTTGGGCGATGTTAACGATACTTGTCTCATTGTGTAGTTTAAATAGTACATGTAATTATAGAACCGAAGATCAGCTTTCACCTATAAGTTTTAACAACCGATTACAAGGAAATGCAATAAAAAAAAGGAAGTTTACCTGTTTTTTCAAAAAGGCTATTTTTGGAAAAAAGTTTCATGTTGATATTAAATTAATTTATCAGCAGCTGGAGATTAATTTCGTACAAAATCATGAAGTAATTGTACTGAAAGCAAACTATGTGTGTAAGACGATAAACTTCCTTTAGTAACATCTGTTTTTAAATTCAATTTTTTTTTTTATTTTCCTTAACTGTATGATACTTGAATCCATTATTTACTTTTCTGTATTGGTATATTCGCTGAAAAATCAACTATTTTATACTTTTGCATTCAAAAAAACAAATAATCTTTCTACCACTTATATCTTAATATGAAAGACAGGTCCAGAAATTTGTTCCATATTTACTGTCTGAAAAACATCTTCCACCAAATATACATAATTGTAAAAATTTACTTCATACGAAATTTTCTTCTACTTATATCTGAAAATCTTTAGCATTTAACATTTTTAGGAGTACACTAGTTATGAATTTCACCAGCATATTCACATTTCTCATGTTCACTTGTATTTTACATATATATACTAGTGCCATTTGAATGACCTTATGCTTAACCGACTTCAAAAATCTCCATCTCTTCCAAGTTTTAACGAAAAAATATTCCTTCTAGGGCACCAGTCAAATATTAAAATACCTTACAGCAATTTATATCCTTTGATATTATTTTTAGACGATGTCAAGACAGAAAACGCCTTCCTTTAAATTTGGCGATGTTATATTTACCTGTGATCTAAACGTGCTTATTTACCCACGTGATAATACTATATTAGTATTATGCCGGTTCTTGACCGCCAATTTGTGAACTCTAAAAAATAGCTATAATTACAGATTTTACCTCAATTTTACTGATTTTTATCATTATGTTAACACATTTATCTCAAAAACACTTTTTTTCGTCATTTTTTCAAAATGATACAAAAATTATTTATTTGTGCATTTAGATAATTAATTTGTGATTATTTATCTGCATAATCGTGTATAACAGTAAAATAAGTGATCTAAATTTAAATTAGGAAAATGTGTGGTTTTTAATTTACTTATAAAATTACTAATTTCTCCTCAGATAATCACATCAAAATATATTTTATATAATCGTAGTTTATTTGTTACTACTACTGTTTTTTCTATTAACCTGTTAATAAAGCCAGTTGCCTTTTAATTTTTGATCATTGAAATCAGCATACAAATAGCGAAAGACTATTTCAGAAGTACACCGTGCGAACAAGATAAGAAATAATTGAAATACGGAAATTATCAGTCAAATATTTCGAATAAATGAAAAACTGGAATCGCTAGTTATTTTGCATATGTATAATATAATTTCGGCTTCTAAAATACAAATCTACACTTTTTAAGGAATCTCAAACTTTTTTTATATTACGAAATCGATAATATAAGTAATCTATATTATGCCGGTTCTTTACCAATTTGTGAACTCTAAAAAATAGCTTTAATTAGAGATTTTACCTGTTTTACTACAATTTTACTGGTTTTATCATTATTTTAACACATTTATTCCAAGAAGCACTTTTTTCATAATTTTTACTCGTTCACACCTCAAAATAACATAAAAGATCAATACTCTGGACTGCCACGAAATCGTGAACTACTAAAAAATGACTACTGATCTCATACACTTATATAAACAAAGATGATATTAAAAATTATAATAATTTAGAGTCGTCCCAAAATGGCGCTACCTTAAAATTATTCACCATGTGAACCACCCAAAACAACTATCAGTTTTCTACCATTTTAACTTATTTTTATTATAAATTTATGCATTTATTTTAAAAAACTCATTTTTTTCACTAAAACTACGTAATTGTATTTTATGAACCAGCTATATTTATAGATTTTGCTTTAATTTTATACTAGTTTTGGAGCATCAAAATTATGAACTGCCTTATATAGCTCTTTTTTTTCTAATTTTAGAACTTACTACTTCTAGAGTTTAACAATTTAACAGTCCATAATAATTCCCATACAAATCTAAAAATGATCATATTTTTTCACATTTTATGTCTGCATTAACGAGCACAATTTTACTTGTTCACACAAAAGAATTTATTTAATCATCACCAATTTGTGAACCAATATAAATATTCATGTTTACTCATTTTCCTGTTTTAATTTAGCACGATTACTTTGAAACCTCCGTAATTATTAGCATATCTACTCGTTCACATTTCAAAATTACAGAAAAAATTACTATAAACTGAAGTGATTTGTTATCATATTGTGAATCTCTAAAATGGCTATCATAAATGTTAATGTAAACATGAAATATATTAACCTGAGGTGTAACATCAAAAAATAAACATACCATATTAAATATTATTTTATAGAATAAAGATCTTTTAAATATAAATAAATTGGAATGGATTCTGATTAATCTTCAATAAAATTGATATTATAATCAAAATACACACTTTGCATATTCTAAAAATTGAATAATAAAAAAATGAAATATATTTATGTACATATTATTTGAGCACTCTCACTGTTTGAAAGGTGTATAATAGGAGTGAGTCCCGAATCATTAAAATCACTTTCCCAACTTTCAGAAGAATTTCTGTAAAAAATAAACTGTCAAAAAAGAATGTATTCAATTGTTTGATGCTTTTGCTACTGGTCTTCTTCCACAGTAACAGGTTATTTAATTTTTGGGAGTGACTGCCCCTCGGAAGTCTATGGATTTTTTTATGGCAAATAACAATGCCGCCTCGGAAAACTCCCACTGTCCGCTATTATTATAAGTTAAGTCTTGTACCATCATGTCTAACCCAATCGTCTGTCGAGGTTTCCCAATCAAAAAGTAATTCGGAACCGTTGTCCTGGGATTGTCTTGACGATGAAGATGAAAAGAGATTGTTTATATTTAAAGCAATGCCAGATCAATAAAGGGACGTATTCGGACGAACTACTACTACTCAACTCTGACAAAGTTGATGGTAAGTTTTCCCTGTCAGAAGCCAACAAATTGAATGCAGAGGGTCCCGCAATTGCCTCAGATATGTTGGAATTTGTCGCTACAGAAGGAGGCAATACCATCGCACTTGCCAAAAAATTGATATCCATGTCAATATAACATTGCAACTGTGCATCTTCAATTTCACTATTAATATCACTACTGCCCGCACGCCACATGTTTAAACTAATGTAATTTGAATAGTTATCCATTATATATACATATTTCATACAAAAAATGATTGGTGTGATTGTGACCGCAACTGTTATTGTGATTACTTGATCTTATCAAAACATAAGTTTTGATAACCAGGCAGCGGATACTTTGGAATTGTTCATTTGTGCATTGTAACATGCATTAGTCATACGTCGATTCTGGCTCCAAAAGTATTATTATTTTAAATTCTTTTTCTACAACACTGTATGCAGTCTCTTTCGTTGATAGTAATGTTTTTACAATAGAATCATATTTTATGTTAATACTCTCCTTGTTTAATTGTACAGAACAATGTTCAAACAAGATTTTGATATTCTCTTGCTTAAAAATTGTCGATATTCCACTAATGATACTCATTTTTTAGCCTTTCTGTACCGTTGAAAAACAAAGTTTTGTAATTTCGTCCTTGATACTCCATACTTTTTTCCCATTTTACTACAAAAAATTATAGCTATATTTTTTCGTTAATTACGATAAAAAGTGAGTATATATAAAATTATGGTTTTTGAATGCGCATGGACAAATATAAATAGTAAAAACAGTTTTGTTTGGTTATAACTTATGTTAGTCAATGTTTATGCCTGTGTTCGTATTGATGGTAAGATAGTAAATTATCATAGAATTTTGTGCACTATTATTTAATTTTGCCACTAAAGGTAAGATGGCGCAATATATATATAAATTTTGTTATAAAATAAACTAGAATTAAAATACTCAATTCGATTGCTTCTTATTTTATTAATACAAGTGACTATTACAATTAAAAAAACGTTCATCAATAATTTTACAAGACGAACCAAAAATTGTTGAAGTAGGTGAAATACACGGTAGTTTTATAAATTTTTAACTCCCAGTATTAGCAAATATTTCAAACAAAGTTGATTATGTAATAGATAAGAAAATAAAGAGCAAAGTATTAACAGTAGAAAAGTCCTGGTCAACCTCCAATTCCTTTAAAGAACACATTATCTCAAAAAGATATATATATATATATATATATATATAGAAAAAATATTAGAGTTCTTATGAATATGAATAACAAAGAGAATTCAGATTGCGATGATGATATTCCATTATTAAGGCTTGATAAGTTGAAAATATTAATCCAACAGAGGAAATTAAGGAATTATTAAATATACAGAATCCTCGATTATTTGAAACTAAATCATTAACTTTTCATCGTCGATGTTAAATAACACATCTATAGAAATAATAAACACCACCAGCCACAATTTACATCATTAGAATTTTGAAATTTATAATTATTGTGAGTTACTATATAGCTTTTTGAAATTACAAATGTTTTTGGTAATGAATTGAGTAGAGGGACTCAGCCGATTCTCGAACCTCCTCATTGACCTTGACCACAATGCATGTTGGAACGGTCAAGGTCAATGAGGAGGTTCTAGAATCGGCTGAGGCCAGAGGTTTTAGTGTTAAGATCATTTCAAGGTTAAGGTCATATCAATGTTGACGGTAATGAGGTTTTAGAATCGGCTAAGCCCGAGGTTCAAGGTTAAGGTCATTTCAATGTCGACGGTAATGAGGAGGTTTGAGAATCGGCCGAGTCCCTCTACTGAATTGCCAAATGAATCAAAAAAATTTACTAATTTATTATCTATGTACATATCAACCCAATGTGTTCCAGTATTCCAATCTACAATAAAATATTGTATTTATTTAAATTATCTGTACCATATGTTAATAGTTTATCGGAATTTATGTTTATCTCTTTATATGTAGTTAATTTATAAAATATATAATAAAGATTACAAGCATATGGAGAATATAAATTAATATTTATTACTAATATTGTCATTTGGTAATACTTGCTCCATTAATGTTGTTTCAGGTAAAGTATGTAATTTTTGATTAAGAATTAATGCTTTACCTTTTTTAGATAACTCAAACTCCAAATTCTATTTAGTAAGAATTACATACAAATAGTCTATTAACTTTAATACTCTCAGAAAGTTCATTAGTTAATATTTGTGATTGAGAATAAAAATCAGTTCTGAATACAATTGATTCACAATGAACTATATTTGGTTGAGAAAATTTTGCTAACATACACTTCATTAGAACTCTAATATCAATCTCACCAGCAGGAATCTCATCAATATTTTTATAATCATCTTCATGATCTACATCATTCTTTCTTCTGATGAATGAATCAATTAAGAAAAATGTACCAGCATAATTGACGGTGTGAGGTGATAAGTACAGTTGTTCACAATTTAAAGGACCAATATTGACATAAAATTTAAGTAAAATCTGTAAATGTAATTATTTACGCTCGTTCACAATTTGGTGGTTATTAAACAAGAACAATTTTTTATGTAGTTTTGAGCTGTGATTGATAGATAATAATTATGTGTACTTTTCAAGTCATTATGCTAAATTAAAAGAGTAAATATCAATATTTATTAGAAAATATGATCATTTTTAGATTTGTATAGGAACTACTGGAGTTTGAATATAAATTCCTGTACCGTTTATTGATTGTTAAGATGTTAAGCTCTAGTAGTATTAAGCTCTAAAATTAGAAGAAAAAAAAGAGCTTTGTAAAGCTGCTCACAAGTTGGTGGTCCAAAACTAATATAAATAATTTTCAAGAAAGTGGAAAAATTTATTTATTCAAAGTATTGGCTATTTGATTCTACACATCTTGCCCGTCTTTCAGGCAATTTATGGCTGCCATTTCCAAATAACTGTTTCTTCTTCTTCGAAATTGGCGAAGTGCTGGTCTGCACGCGCGTATCCCATTGATAGGAAAAGGTGATGGCCGGACGGGGAAAGGTCTGGAAAGTACGGCGGATGCAATATTATGTCCCATCCAAGTGCTTTCTACGCTTCCTTTACCAGTTTTACTGTACGAGACGGCGCGATATCGTGCTGTAAAATCACTTACCGTGTCTTCGGGCCTATTCTGAACGTATTTCTATCAATGCATGGTTCAAATTGATAATTTGTTGTCGGTAGCGATCAGTATTCACTGTTTCACAAAGTTTCAAAAGTTTTTAACACACCACGCCACTCTGGTCCCACACCAAACACGGAGCATTGTCTTGTGACCAAAACGATTTGGCCGGCTTCGCCATTTAAGGTTTTCGAAACAGAAATGACTTCCGATCACACCTTTGAAGTAGCATTTCACAGACGATTTTTCGATTTTCCATTTATCTGTCATTCCATTGATATGGCACCCATTTTCTTATTTTTTGGATTTTCCCCATTGCTCGTAATCGGTCACTAATCGTTTCCTGGACCACATTTAACGTTCTGCTATTTGTTTTGGAGTTTCGATTGGTTCTTCATCCAATAACTCCTGTAGTTTCGTATCTTCAAACTTTTCCGGTCTACTAGAACGTTCTTTATATTTCACACCAAAATCACCACTTTTGAGTTGACAAAACCACGCCTCACATATTTTTATGATTGGAACATGCTCACCGTAAGTTTCTACCAGCCAACGATGACTTTCAGCGGCTTTTCCTGTTGATTAAACAAGAAAAGTAATGCGTGTCACAAATGCACTTTTTCAGCCACGACACTAGACATTTTCAAAGAGATTTTCACTATGACAGTGTAACTTTCGCAAGATATAACATGTATGGCTTTAAAGATTGATGTCAGTAGAATAAAATGACATATGTGTCAAATAATAACAGTACATACTTAAGCCTAGCGACATCTGTTAGAAAAACCGGTACACCTGGTACGTCATTTTGAGGTGTGGACGAGTAAAAGTGATGAAAAAAGTGTTTTCTGGGATAAATGTGTTAAAATAATGATAAAACCAGTAAAATTGAGTAGAGAGAGAATAGACTACTTATGTATATTACTGATTTCGGAATATAATAAAAAGATCAGAATTCCTGGAAAAGTGTAGATTTGTATTTTAGAAGCTGAAATTATGTTATACATATGCGAAATGACAAATTAACTATTCCAGTTTTTCATTTATTCGAAATATTTGATTGACAATTTTCGTATTTCAGTTAATTCTTATCTTGTTCGGACGGTGTACTTTTAAAGCAGTCTTTCAATGTTTGCATGCTGATTTTAATAATCAACAACAAATAAACTACGATTATATAAAATACGTTTTGATGTGATTATCTGAGGAGAAATTAGTAATTTTATAATTAATTTAATAACCACACATTTTTCTACTTTAAATTTAAATCACTTATTTTACTATAATACACGATAATGCAGATAAATAATCACAAATTAATCATATGAATGCATAAATAAATATTTCTTCTATCATTTTACTCTTTGATAAAGACTATCTTATCATGGTGGTTTTGTGTTTTACCATAATGGAAGGAAATATTTTACGTTACTCATATTACAATTAGTAATTACAATTACAAAGGCAAATATTGTTTAATACTATTGGGAAATTGTTTTAAAATTTTGTAATAATAATATTTTTATACATATCTACATATTAATGCCTTGAAAAATGTAATAAAATTGAAAAAATGAAATTTTATTTTTAAAATATATACATGACGAGAAGTAGGTATTTTATGTGAGTTCATTAAAATTTGAATTTTTTGGTTATAAAAGTACACCTTTTACTTTGAAGAAAATATTCTATCGCGATTTACTGTTATGATGAGCCCATTCGTTTTTTTGTTATAACGTAGTATATTGAAACTTGATTTGAATACATGTAAGAGATGTTAAAATAATTACTTAAAACTATAAAGATCTTAGCTTTGTATGTCAAAATCCTATATACTATTAGCTAGTTCTAATTTTCTTCAGCGTATTAAACATATTTCATTAAACCGTTCTTAAATTAGACACTTCAAATAGTTTTCAAATCCATCGCGACATTCAAGGGTTGCCTCTTACTCAGATGATTTTCTATTTTTATACATTTGCTTTTATTTATAAGTAAATGACTTTAAAAGTTATTTCAGTTTCTTGTTTTACTAGCTAACATAGAAATTACCGTAATATTGAAGAAATTTGTTGAGTGGTATCATACCCAGTATTCGTGACATTTTCTTCAAAACTAAATACATTCCATTTCAACTATAAAATAGAATGTGTGATGAAATACATAACATTTTATTATTGATAAAACGGTACAGACATAAATTACTTTGAACTTCTTTAATTTATTGTTTAACTAAAAAAATTTAAATACTTTCTACCTGTGTTCAAAATATGCCTGTATATCCATACAGTATATAAATATATCAGACGTGTAGGATCTGAAAGTACCCGCGATCTATTCATCATGTCTGCAATGCCAAAATACTACTTCAATATATACGCTAAATAAATTATTAACAGATACACTATATTTTATTGATATTTACAAATTAAGTAGTAAACAAATAGCAACATTTAAGGTATTTTTCTAAATTGCTTTCTATAAAGATGAGGCTTTGTTTTATAATTCCGCCTTCCCTAGTGATAAGACCTTATATGTTTAATAAAAAGTAAGCAAGTTCTAAAACAAATGACTAGTCTCTTAATGGCTTAAATTGTATTTTAACAGTTAATCGTAATTCCTGCCTTTATTTCTTGAATTCATCACTAAGTATGTTATAAAGGACCATCCAACTGTGACGCCTGTGACGCACTGGATAATGTTTACGTGTGACGTCTTTTCAAATGACACAAGCCATTTTATTTTAGTAGAAGTTAGTGCAATTTTAAGCATGGACCGACATCAATTTCACGTCGTTCGTGAAAATAGAGCATATCCTATGACTCTTTATGGAGTATTTTGCATAAAGATTTACATTTACACACCTACAAAATTCAATTATCCCAGGACTTGAAGAAAAAAGACCGTAATTTCGCTAGTTGGATTATTGAAAAACGAACGACAGAACCATTGTTTTCAGGCAAAGTTTTGTATAGTGATAAAGTTCACTTCGCAAAAGATGGATTCGTCGACAAGCAAAATTGTCGTATCTGAGGTGACAAGAATCCTCGCGTTATATAAGAAATCTCTACACTCACAAAAAGTTACTGTTTGGTGTGCATTTTAGCAAATAGTGTTATTGGATCATTCTTCTTCGAAGCTCATGCTAAAAATGCTATTACTGTGAATGCTGGGGGATACCAGTCAATGTTGAGTGACTTTATGGCCACAACTGAATCATATTGATGTGTCTGATATCTACTTCCAGCAAGACGGTGCTACATGACACACAACTCGAAATAACTTTACGTTTTCGCGATCGAAATTTCCTGGACGTGAAATTTCAAGAAATGCAGATTTCAATTGGCTTCCAAGGTCATGTGATCTAACGCCATTACATTTTTTGTTGGATTTTTTTGAAGTGTATGCTAACAAGCTACAAACAATTAATGATCTAAAAAACAACATTCAAGTTGCAACTTGTGAAATAACTCCAGCAACATGTAAAGTCGATATTCGAACTGATGGTTGCAGACGCAGTCGTAGACGTTTGAATGATATTTTGTTACACATATAACTGCAATGAATCATACTTTCAATAAAAAAACAACTTGAAAAAATTGCAAATAGTTTGTTTTATTAGAAAGAAATAGTTAGGCATGCTTTTTGGATGACCCTTTATATTCAACAAGATTTTTTTTAAAATCATATAGGGGACTTTTTTATATATAAAGACATAATAAGAGACAAGCAAAAAATTGAAAGTGCGACACTATTCTTTATACGTTTGCTCAAAATTTCCTAATACAACGAAAATTTTATGCAGGTAACTAATAATTTTATATCAAGACCATAAACATGAAATTGAATTAAAAAAAATACCTTATTGATCATAAACGAATAACGATCGAAAATTAACTGAAAAGTTTTAGGTATGCGTTCTTATCAGTTAAATGTGACATGTTTCGCAAATTTTACACAAGAATATTCACTGTGAACATATTTGTAAATATGCTCATCCTAGACAGTATGGCCTGTAATTCCATAGCGCATGAGGCTATAAAAATATACTTTGATTTGTAAATCCTCTACTTTAACATATAACTACGTTTTACTTCTATTTCCACATAAAATTATAGCTACTAATTATTGTGTTGGAAGTTGTTGAAAATTATTATTGCCTACAATTTATTTTTTTTTAAATAACATTACTTAGATTTTTTCAACTATGTTATTATACTTCTTAAAAAAGAGACTATAATAATACAATTTTTAATACACCGTATAAAGATATATATGTAATATATATGTATATACAGTTAATAGCAATAAATGAACACAATGAGACAGTTTTTTTCTATAATGCCAGATAATTTCCCATATACAAGTTATGTACACAATGATACAAATCAAAACTGTCCAACGTAATGATGAAGTAATATGCCTCGCTTTTTATACAATGGATATAAAAAAAATTATAATAACATACGTAAAAACAAATGTTATAGTATATTTTCCGATGCCTGTTCATCCGATTCTTTGGATTCCTCTTGCTTCGTCGGCAAACTACATTTGGCTGACAACTCTTCGAATGTGCCGCCTTGTAACAGGCCTATGATGACCACGGTCATATTGTCACATCCTAATCCAGCCATTTGACAGTCCGGCGCTAAACAACGCATCATCAACGTTTCACATATTTCTTCTGGTTCGATGCCGGCTGCTATATTTTCGCGAATATAGTCCACCACTTCCTGATTGGACATCACGTCCCAAATACCGTCACAAGCTAACACTATAAATTCCCAATCCGGAGTAATGTCTTTCACTTCCACATCAGGGTATGCTAAAAGTATAAGAGAGTGAAAAGAATACCAATTTACACGAGTTATCATGTTGATTAAGTCTTAACCTCAGAAATAAGAGATTATTTTTCACATTTTTATTGTAATTCTTTAAATACTCTAAAACTATTAACAAAATTTTGTTTCAAATTGAACTATGATCCGAAAGAGAAATAACAACATAAAGGTGGTAAAAGTAAAACAATATTAACAATACAATGGAAAAGAATTCTAGTGGCACGGTGATCAAACACAGTATACACTGAGTCAGTGAAACATAAGCAGTATTGTAATAGAAGCCAATTACAAAAATATTAAAAGATATACTTCAGACATAATGGAAAAGATTAGATTATATTTTCAACAATTAAAAGAAAACACAAAGAGTCAAATTATACACTTTATTTTTAATGAAAAAAAGTAAAAAGTTACGTATACAAAGATATAAGCACATCTACAATACATCGTGCACACTTTCCCGTGCGATTAAGTTTTTCTCGTAAAAATGGTAGAGCAAATACCGTAAATAGAAAAGACTTACATAAAATTAGGTAAAGCTGATTGAAATAGCGATGAGATCAAATTTAAAAAGGTACTTAAAATTACTTCCTCAGAATTAAAAGCAATAATAACAGATATATTTTATACGGTTGTCCACAAACCACAAATAGAACATTTCGACGTATAGGGTCTCGACGTATAGGATTTAGCCTGAGACTTGCACAGAAAAAAGCAGAATTTCCAAAAAAAAACTGAAAGCACACACTAAAATTGTTTACAAAACGAAATAATTTATTGGGACACAGTGTTATTTTCAGACGAAAGCAATTTTAACATTTTTAATTGCTATGGTCGAATTAGGATGTGAAGATACTTAATACAGAGTTTGATAGCACAAATGTTCGAACAGGAAAACATGGAGGTAACGATGTTCTATGGGGATGTATGGCATCATCGAATATTGGGGTTCATAGAGCAAATAATGACAAATATTAATATTTATTCATACATCATAATATGAAATATCTTGGAAAGTAATTTACGGAAAAACATAGAGAAACTAAAATTGGGTAATAACTATTTCCAATAGAGTGGTATCCCAAACATACAGCCCGTGTCATATGTGAGTGGATTTTGTATATCTCTCATATCCACATCTCTAGAATACTCAATTGAAACGTGTTCTCTGGGAGTATGTTAAAATCAAATCAGCTACTACAAGAAAGTTCTAGAAGCACGACAATGAAAAGGTGACAATGCTACTATATTAAATTATTATTATTATTGGTAAACTATGACAAGTGTACTTATACTTTTGTTTGTGTAATTTTTAAATATTAGTTTGTCTTTCAGTATAAATACGCTCTTTGCTCTATTTTTGGAATATAACATGTTAATTGAAAGTAGTAGTGTACCTTTTATTGTAACATTACAGCTGCGCCTATTCTTTAGCGACTCTGCATATTTTAACCCCCTACCACATGGTGAGTCATATATAGACTCCAGACGTTATCTGAAGTTTTCTTCTTTTTCCTATTTTAGTATCATGAATCGAAAACATTTTTATTCGAACCGTAAAAATGTTTTAGATTCATAGTATCACAGTAACAAGTAAACCAATGCGAAGATGAAGAATTACCAGATGACCACGAGAGAGTATTCTCTTTTTAAATGTGAAGCAAATACAAATGGCATTATTAAAATAGCAAGGGCGTGAGAAAAAAAACTTGGTCGATTTCAAAATGGCAACTGCAAAATCTTCATGCAAAGCAAATAAACTCCCTGGGGATCTTTCAAGAAAAAAGAGCCGATCTAGTCTTGAATACAAGAAAGAATACAAAAACTGAAGAGGATCCCCATCAGATTTTTCCTACGAAGGAAGATTAATCAGGCCGGTAGGCTACCACAAGCTACCAAGAAAGATAAAGATGCTAATATCTCTGCGATCGAAAAGGTTACATTAATTGTATAAAGTGTGGTGTGTTTCTATGTTTGAACAACAACGAAAATTGCTTCTATACCCTATAAATGCTAGAAATCCTGAATTCATGTGCCGTATACTACATACATTATAATTATTAATTTTTTCAAAACGAAATTATAAAATATAATTTTTAACGTTGTTTATGTTTGTTTTATTACCTAGTTTACTCGACAATTTTTTTATCACTAAAACTAAATCGTGTAGTAAGCAGTTAAGTTAAGTTGTATACCTTTTTTAATAAGAATTTAATTTAGTTTATTCTTTGCCTTCACACAGACAAAATTAATCTTCAGTATTATTTTT
Source organism: Dermolepida albohirtum (assembly GCA_031893035.1). NCBI lineage: Eukaryota > Metazoa > Arthropoda > Insecta > Coleoptera > Scarabaeidae > Dermolepida > Dermolepida albohirtum. The sequence goes on along the minus strand of JAVIWB010002274.1, from coordinate 228,872 downwards.
GGTTATTTTAAATCATTTAAAAAAATTAATGAAAATTATTTGAATCGCCTTGTATAATAGCACGAACATAAACGTAATCATAGCAATTCTAAAAGCACAATGTGCAAGATTTCAATACAACATTCCACAAACGGTAATATAAATTATATTTTTAATAAAGTATATCGCCATTAACTTGCCTTCAATTTGGTTTTGTTTGTCATTGATATAATAACATTAAATTTCGTTTATGGCATTAAAATTTTGTATGAAAATGAAAAAAAATTATTTTAGTATAAATACTGCGCTCCAAAACCGTCCTATTCATTTCCTGGGTGAAATACTATATTAATCCTAATGATGTTTTTATTTTTGTAATTATTTATTACTTTTAAGATTGTCTTTGAAAATACAGTATTCATGTACAATGTAAAGTCTAAAAATGAATGCAACCCAAGGAACAATTTTTAAATTTCGCGGAAGTTTTGAGTTGGTAGTAGTAAAAATAAAGGTTAGCTATGATTTCAATTCATTCAAGAAATTAGGAAATAACATGTTTTTAATGCGTACGGGTTTCGTTTTAATTTTGATTTTGAAATATATACCTTAATTATTAATATTCATGCTGTAATAAAATAAAATATAATTTTAGATGTAGTTATTTTTTCCTTGGGCAACTTAAAACACCCGCGAAATTTAAAAATTGTTCCTTGGGAAGTCATACTTTAAACAAATAATTTTTTTATTGAAATCATATCTATGGTACAGTAATTGTAAAGAGGTATTAATTTTCTAAATAACGTATATATCTAATACAGGAGTATTTTTCTTGCAGTTATATATATATACTACTCATTTGAACTGTAAAATACTTTATTATTTAGTCTTATGTACTGGAATAGCTTTGTTTTAACGAAATTAGTAGCGCCATTTGTAAGTGTTGAAGTGTTTGAAGTGTTGACCTTTCCAAATAATCTCTAAATATTTCTAATATTGGGAAAAATGGACTCCTTTAAGTAATCAAGTACTCGGTAATGCAGTGACTTTAATAATAATAAAGTACTCAAATATTTTCACTTGGAACACACTACGAATTAAAATTGTTAGGAGCAGAATAATTCGACAGTTTTAGTTTACTGGAACATGATAATAGGCGACAATTAGTAATCATAGGATTCTCTGTGGCTGTAGTAAACTTAGTTACTTTGTGTTGCACAAGTTCGTATTAGCAAAGAGCAGCATACGTCCAAAAATTCAAAAAATGATCCTTTTCTTGAAATAATTTCATAAACAATGATCAAACCTTGCCGGTTGTTTGAGTTATATCGTTGTTTGTCACAAACACAAGTTTCTGGACGACAACGATGATTCAGAGAAGACAAAGAAATTGTACATGATAGACCTATCCAAAAAATACGCCATTTCGCAAAAATTTACAAAAAAAATTACACTGGTGTTAATGAGGATAGAATTTAGAATACCCAAGGTAATAATTCATCGCACCTTAACCGAAAAACCATATCTTCGGAAGTAAAATTCAAAATTTTATTCGTATCGTTAGACGGATAATCGAAAATTGTAGTATTGGACATTATAAAAGCAAAAAAAATTCCATATCCCCTGTTTTCACCGGTTTGACTCCGTGAGATTATTTTTATCCTCTAAATTGCATTTGACAATGAAACGAAACCGTTTTGCACCAATTAAGGGCATTCAATGACTAACAATCTCAACTCAATCAACATCATAAAAAGTCATTTGGCGGATATATTGAGATTAAAAACGTTGTATTTCACCTAAAGGAGAATATTACGAGTAACTATTTTTTTTAAGACACTCCACTTACTTTACTATTAACAGAGAATATAAAACATTCATTTATTATTCCCAAAATTTTCCCATAAACTTCTATTTTGAAAAATTATTTCCGGAACTTTTATACATGTAAATTAGATAGTTTTCATAAATAAATACTTAATTTATAACGTTTTGTAATAACAATTTTTACATATCTCTGAAACTTCAAACATTCAAAAATCCATAGACACTTGATTCAGTGCTAAAATTAAAAAATATTAATAATAAAAAAATGAAAAGAAAAGAGTGGTTTGCTATGAAAATATTTGGGTAAACTTCATTTTCATTTCATTTTACAAATTCGAAAACATGTCTTCTTGTAGGGCCGCACATGTTGTTTGTTTAGTAGGAATGATTTAGTTACGATAGTAATATAATGAGTAGAGCGGCGACGAAAGTGGCAATACCATAGGCGGTACGGTAGAACGGGCAATTGGTGCGCAGTGAATGAGATCATTCACATCAAATACAATGCGGTTCACGGTTGGTGTTTAAGTGTAAATTATAAACTGCGGCGAAAGTGTCCGTAGCAGTGCCGTGTCTAGACTTATTCTTACACAATTAGTACTTACCTAGTAATATGTAATTTCATAACCCTGGTAATATGTTGTGGAAGTAACTGTACATCTGCATCATTGCATACGTTTCTACGGTTGCTTCTGTAAATGACGTCCTTCGCGACGAGAAAATGTTTTTGTATAGAGAAAAAGATCGTTCGGCGTCTATTGATGTAATTTTGGCAGAAAGAAGCTGTTGTTCAAAATCATTCCAGGGCTCACTATTTGCACATTTGTCATAAATAGTTCGTAAAACATGCAAGTCCGGATTTTTTTTTAAACACTTAATAATTTTTGATGAGCTCGTATACCAGCAGCGTCAGTTAAACTATGCAAATGAGCGGTCACATTTTGCACTATGCATAGTGATGCGTCTAAGGCCAGCGAATCGTTTTCGTTTTGAAGTTTTGTAATTGCTTCTACTAATGGATGGTAATTGTTATATATTGTATGCAGATCTTCCAGAATTTGGGGATTTTCAAATTGATGTTGACTGTCCCTGATTGCTTGGGATTCGGTTGGCCTAAATTTTGATATAACGGATTTAACTTTGTGAAAATTCTTATGGTAATAAAAAGCTGCATTTAGCCACGTGCCCCATCGTGTAAGAATGGGTTCCGGTGGTTCCGAAATATCTGGACAAGTTTTATGAAATTCGTTCGAAAGTCGTTTAGGGGATTTAAGAAACACTTGTTTGGTGGATCCAATCAAATGATCAACGTTTTTATAACTACTTCTAACATTTTCAGCAACTAAATTAAGAGCATGGAGTACACAAGTTATGTGTATTAATTTAGGAAAAGTTACTTTTAGTAAACGTCCGAGTAGTAACATAGTAGCAGCACCATCTGTTACAAGCATGCAGGCTTGAGTACTATGAATGTGAAATTTCTTTAAGGTGTTCATTATTATTTGCCGAATATTTGCCGCAGTACATGCTTGTATACGTTTACAGGCTAACAAATAGGGCTGTGAAAATGTGTTGGCTGATAAAATACGTACGATTACGTTTATTATACTATTTTTTTTTAAATCAGTAGTCTCATCTACAGTAATCCACACATTTTTATTATGCAATTCTCTTCTTGCTATATTTTCAAGCCTCTCTCTTAAACGCGGCAAATGTTTCTGTAAAGTTCTTCTTGCAGGTAATTTATAATTTGGCAGATATTTATTCCAGAACACTTGAAAAGGGCGTTTGCTGATTAAACGAAGCGGCAAATTACATGCAGTCAACATAAATAAAAAATCATAAAGGAATGTTGCATAAGGTATTTCATTTCTTTTGTTCAGTTTATGTATTGCACTGTTCACATGTTTTTTACAATTGTCTTTCTTCCGTATTATAAGTCGCTTATTACAAACCAAACACAATACTGCACATCCATCATACTTTAAATCGGGAAATTCTGCTATGTATTTTCTAACTGACGTAGCAAACGGCACAGACTTTCGCGACATGTTTGTGTGAAGTTATTATAAACACTAACCGTGAACCGTATTGTATTTGATGTGAATGATCTCATTCACTGCGCATCAATTGCCCGTTCTACCGTACCGCCTATGGTATTGCCACTTTCGTCGCCGCTCTAATAATGAGTTAAGACTAGTCAATTAATATATTGTCGATACAAATATTTAATGTGAACTACATTATCACATAAAACATAAGCATATTTTACTCTTTTTTTTTAAAATAGAGAAGAATGTTTAAGAATATATATCTTAGAAAGTATGATACACTGTCTTCTCTTAACTATTTCTTATCTGGTTTGCTTTGAATAATAAGTTAGATATAAAAACTTCATTTTATTATGCCTAATAAGAGGCAATAATAATTGTTCATGAACTAATTTACTTAACAAATAGAAATGATTTTGTATTCTGCACTTATATGCATAAATCTGTTAATTTGGCAGATACTTGAGAACTAATTAATCAAAATCCAATATGTATTTGATAATTCACAAAAAAAATAATTTGACATTTTCAAGTGAAAATTTAAATAAATTATTTTTTCCACAAACCACATGAAATAGGATTATATGACTCACATTGTCAGTATGTTTTGTTATCCTAATGATGATTCAGCAATAAGATTGTAAAAATGTTACATAAACATACTCTAAAAATGTAAACTCACCTGTAACAATTTGTTCTTGTGGAGCTTTTTTCTCATTTTTCTTGAATATAAAATCACCTAAAGCTCTTGATAAGGCAAGATTTCCATTTACTCTATTGCAGTCCACCCAACCTCCTGCTGCAGTAATTCTGTTGTACTCTGTTTCATTTGTAGGTTTGTGATCACAGGATAATGGTTCAGCACAACCTCTAATACTAGCAACTGCTCTAGAATCACCTAGATTGGCACAAAACACCTTATTTTCTTTGATGACAACTGTAACAGCTGTAGATCCTGCTTGTTCATATTTTAACGACTCATCATTCAGCATAGCATCATCTATATCCAGAAATGCTTGTTTTAGGCCTTCAACTACATTTCCATCTTTATAATGTGATTGTTTTGTTATATACTTATGTAAATGTTTTCCAGCATACTCAGCTATCTTAGCACCGCCATGTCCATCATAAACTGCAAAAAATGCTGTTCCTGGATCATCTGGTAATGATAATATATGAGAATGTGAATCTTCCATATTTATTCTCCATCCTTGCATACAACTTGAACCCACACGAAAAGAAGAATTTTGACAACAAGATGTGTCTTTTGCTGTTACAGGTTCTGACAATGTTAGACCCATAATAACTTTCGACCTGAAAACTTATCTCATCCAACTCTATAAACAAAACACAATGTTAAGTTACATACTTTGGATTAGCATGTATGTAATGTGTAACTTTGCCCATAGGAAAATACATTTTGACACATTTTTACAATAAATTTAAGTGTAAACGTTCTTTTTACTGTCTTGGTTACTTACTAGTGTTTATAAGCTTTATAATCTGTTAATACACATTACGAAACTATTGAATTTGGAACACACATGCGGTATTTTTGTTTAATTTTCGCAATAATTAACAAACTAATTAGTCATTTTTTTTATTGACGAATGTCACGAGAATAACACACAGGTTAAATTTAGGGGAATAAACTTTTGAATTGAGTTTATCATGTCAATTCATCAACAGCAAAATCACAGATATATGAGAATTATGTAGAAAGCCTTAAATAAAATAAAAACAAACATTAAAAAGTTAGCCCTGAGATAATTAAATAAATGTTATAAGAATCGGTTTTTGTATTACAAGAATTAAATTCAAATAAAATAAGTTAGTAATGTAAATACCGTTTTTCATTCTATATCAAAACTACAATGTATTAGCTGCTTAATTTAAATTTTTCATTTACTTGGAACTCTAAGGGGAAATTTATTACAAATTTTTTTATTAAACATATATTGTCCAATTTAAAAGAAATTTTGTTTTTAATTTTGATTACAAATAAGTATAAAATCATTTATTTTAGTACTTCAATTAACTGAATGTATTGTTAAATAATGTAAGTAATGTTTGAAAATACACATAAAATAATATATGTCAACCAATTTCGAATTATGAAATAGTGATGACATCTACGATAAATATATATCTATAGTGCAAAAAGCAATCGGAATAGTAACTTTTATGTTGGCATACATGTAAGATGGCGACTGAGAAACCCGGGAGCGTTCAACAAGGTAAACTTAAATTTTAAATATTATCCTAAATATTGCGTTGTACCAATGGTGCCTTTTACTAAATCGTTTCTATTTCATAATATTTATTATACATGAGCCTTGAGGTTGAAAATTTCAATACATATACAACTTAGTACAAATTTTAAATAATCAAGGTTACGTTTGTAAAGCTGTCAAAATGCGAATTGATTTTTCAGCAGAGGATTCTGCTTTCACCGAATTTGAAGAAAGCCTATTGAGTATGGAAAATTTGGACAGGTCATCTCCAGAACTGTGGCCCGAAAAAAGTAAGTTGTATTTTGCAAATTAAGCAGAGAATATCGAATTTTTATTCAAACAGTTCCAGGTATAAATGATATAATGAGTATTTTTACACCTCCAAACTCCACTAAATTGCCATATTCTAAAGAATTCACGCCAGAAGATCAGACTTACTTACACCGTACGTATTTATTTTTGTGTGTTATTATTTGAAATTATGTTAATTTTACTATTTTTCTTTAAGAACTAGCATCACTATCTACTTCAGGATTAATATCTAAAGTTAAAGATCTACATGATATGGCATACCAACTAGGTTTAGAAGAATCAAAGGAGATGACAAGAGGCAAATATCTAAACATATTTAGTAGAAGTAGAACTCCAAAATAATGTAAAATATTTGTTTTTCTATAGAATATATTTGTTATAAAATGCAAATTCTATATAACTAATGACTAGAAATAACAAATTATATATGATTACAACTTAATGTACAAATTACATTTAATTATAAGAAAATTTATGTAAATAACCAATTAAAATTACTATAGTATACAATGGTTTTTTTTTTGTGTAATTTACAAGAAGACAAACCCAACATTCTCCTTTCATGTTTCTATTAATGTTTGGATGATATATAAAATTCACATAGTAGATTAGATAGTAGGGGTATTAATAATTTCCTGCTGCATTTCAACAATAAAGCTGGATTAAAATAAAACTCTTAATTTAAATAATTAATGTAAACATCAATAACAAAGGAAAATGAAATTCCAATTTATTAAAATCAATGATGAAATGTCAATGGGAATGATTTGAGACTACGATACGGGCCCCAGGCGGTGAACTGAAAAAAACCTTCAATGTAGTTTCGATGATATTTGTTAAAGTACTGCACTTTAAAAATAACTAAGATATAATAGGATTCATAAGATATAGTGAAAACTAACAGATGATGATCTTTTTTGGGGGTACACTAAATTATATGTTTGAATAAGTTAAAAACAATAAATACAATTTTTATTTCGTTCAAATCATTTTAGATGTTAAGAATTTTGATACGAGAAATATTTCATATTGATACTTTTCGAAATGGCACCTGTATATTCATATTTGAAATGAGATTTGGGAGACTACTACATAGAATGATATTAATATTGTGGTGTTACAAAAGTTATATCTACTTTTTGTGCTTGGTTTTCTTTATTAATATTAAAAAAGATCAAGCAGTTATATATTGCCCGTTTTCTTCGATAACCTCTTACTACTTCCATGCAAGGGGTTTTAAAGAAATCGAAATAAGTGGAAGTCTGTCACCACATTCAAGGCCCAATAATTTTTGAAGGGCAATCAAACTTGTATGTGATCTCTCATTATGATAAAACACCACTTCTTTACACTTAAGCTTTGAACATTTCTAAATGATAGATTCGTGAAAAGTACTATTGAATTCATTCCAATCGTCGACAGTACACGTTCCTTACTGGGAATTCGGAAAACAATATCTTTAAAATCCTATCCATGAGTCCGCCGCATTATAGCCTTCTCCTGAGAGCTGTTGAGCGGTTTTTAGAGAAACTTTTTTCTATTTAAGACGATCAAATGCGGTATCAGCGACATCTTTATGAATTGGCAAAGCCGGGTTTTTGGTCATCTTATCATACTCTTGGGATATTATCCTATTTCGCCGGATATGCTGCGGCTCAATGTGGCTCAAAACAGGCAGCCAGAATTTTGGGGTAGACTTCGCAGTCCCAGAAACAATGCGCGTGGTCTGGTTGAGAACACAATCTACTCTACTCGTATATGAGTTATTTAGTCAGGTGGACGCGCAGTATTCTGTCATCGAATATACGAGACTTGGTGCAGAAATCCACACAGTTGCTGCCTGTGTTTTCCACGATGTCTCAGCAAGTTTGTAAAGGATGCTATTCCTCGTTTGTAGTGTCGCAATGTTATCTCTGGCATATCAGATGTGTATATATTAAATATGGCCAATACGGAACTCTGTGGAAGGCTATTATTCAGTAGCTTAGTAGTATTTAATGTTCTTCCCGTGGATATGGAATAAAATTTTCTACTAGATCAAGAATATCTTCCTCCCTACTTAAAATATCACTTATTGTATGCAGTTTCATTTCTTTTGGAAATAAGTTTTCTTGAGCATCGTCTTCATGATCGATTTCTGTTGCCATTTGATCCTGCAATTGAGTTAAATCATAGGCTGTATGGTCTTCTGAATGCGCCTCTATTAAAATAATAATATCTTCATTGCCCATATTCAGTTCAAACCTCCATCCCTTTCCACAACTTTATATATAATTTCATCTTCGGTTTCTTTCATACTTTGATCATCAGAAACAAATTGGGATACAACTTTTTTAAAGATCTATTCATAGTTGTATTTTTAATTTTAGCTCAACTCGTGCCAATATTTCGTACCGCATGAAGAATAGCTTTTCCCAATAACTTTATATATTTACACCTTATTCTTTATCGATGACTTTTATCATTTCTGCTATTGTAGTCCTCAAATAATTTTTTTGAAAGTTAAGCAGAAGTAAAGAAATTGAGTTTAACTGTAAATAAACAACTTTTATATTAGAGCACAATTCATCTAACATTACGGGATGGCCCAACACATTGTCTGGAATTAACAAGGCTTAGAAATACATATTAGTTTTGGAACAATGATTTCACAGTGAGGGTACGAAGTGGTTTTTGAACAAATCCTTAAATAAAGAAACAATAACACAGCCTTTGCTGTTAGATTTCCAAATTAATGGTAATAAAGATTTTGTAGTTCCTCTAGTGTTTTAGAGGTTTTACCGTAGTATACTACCACAGAGTTCAGTTTAAAAGGCTCTGTTGCATTTCAATCTAATAGTAAATGTAAGACGACCCTTGAAGGCTTCTCTGCATACATTTTTCGTTGAGATATGTATGTATTTGTAGGAATTTTTTCATAAACAAGCTCGCCTCATCGGCATTTTCGGCACAGTAGTTTCTATCTTTCATCATCGTTTTAAAGTATCCAGGAAAAGCATTTGCTACATTAACATCAGTACTAGCTGCTTCGCCGGTGATGTCTTGTGAGCAAGCTCAAATTTTAAATCTTCGAAACCATCCCCAACTTACGTTGAAAGTTTCACTACTATATTATATTGTAATATGTGGGAAAATTCAATCCCCATATTATATGTCAGCTCTCTGTGAATTTGTTTAGTCTTTTCTTGGATAATATGAAGACTTAATGTAACATTACGTTGGTTTTGATTATCTAATCAGAGCTTTAAATATCGATCCATTTCCTCTATCGCATTTCAACGTACTCAAGTTTCAAATTCCGTTGTATATTTCCGTCACTTTTGACACGTACCCTTAGATTTTCTTTTTTTACAATGGTATTCACTGTCGAACTAGACCTAGATTCCGTCCCATTTCTGCCAACTTTTCTCCTTTTTCTGCCTTTTTAATAATTCTTTCTCATCCATATTTTTAATGATCTTTACAGAACACTGCAAAACTACACTATCTGTCTACTTTCACCGAGCACTCGGTATCACTATACTTATACAAATGAGTTTATAAATTAGTATGTAATAGAAAAAAATATCAACAATCCGCTAAGTCGGTAATTTTTACAACAGTTTATTTACATGGTGAACACATGACTTCGTATGATACATCAGTCATTTATTGGAGGGTTTTAAACCGACAAAGTGTACGCTTGAATGTACCACTATGTACGTTTGCATGAACAAAGAGGCGTATGTAACCATAAAATCGTAAACACCTGTATTTATATGCAATCTGCTTAACTACAATTTGTGCATCTATTATGCATGTTAACTGAGCGCTGCCTGTATTCATGAAAATTTATTTATATAGTTTAAATCAGGAATGTTTTCCGATCGCGTGATTATTATAATATGAAATAAGATGTCGACAGGAAGTGAGGATGTCAAATTAAATACTATATTCATACTGCTGTCAGATGTGATAATGTACTGTATACCTAATCTATAAACCTGTAAATAAAGGTTACCTAAATATAAACTAACAAGGATGATGAAATAAATATGATAAATTAGCTGTTAAAACAATAACAAATAAATGCGGTAAAATACAAGGAATATAACAATATCAGAATCGTAGAAAAGACAAACTTCATAAGTCAAAACACTATTTTATCTGTATTATAGGTGACACATGTGTGCATAATATATGTACATGCTCTGCATGCATCCGTTTCTATTTTTTCACGATTTCTTGATGAAATGCAGCGCATAACTCTATTAGAAAAACGTTTGCTCCCTTTCTTTCTTCAACACATGCGACTACCGATGAATTAGACAAATGTCGATATATGTTCGTATTTTGCAGCGTTGTCGATACACCAGCAAACTTTTGTAGTTTAAACTTTATATTCATACATATACATACACTACCGGTCATATTTATTTGCCCACCCTTAGCTTTAGCCAAAATTATTAAACTATCAAATGTGACGTCTTTTACATGGATCGTCTTCAAGACTTCTAGGACCACGTTTAAATTCAGCAACTCATCTTTCTACTGTTCTAATTTCTTATACCCTTTTAACAATTGTTCATGAATTTAATATATTTAAAATGTAAAAATTGCGTCTTTCGCGAGAGAAACACTTCTAGGTCATCGCATTTGCAAGAAATACGACTGCATAAGAAGGAATAATTATAATTAAATTAATAAAAAAATAAACAATAATACCATGTACTAAATTCTTACTAGTATTTTATGTTAACAAAGTGGAGACTGAAGTGTTTTAAAACTTCGAGTTTATTCGATCATTTAAATATTCTCTTATGGTTATCCTGAAATATTTATTTTTTTTATTTAGCTAGAAAAGGTTCCCGAATGACTCAAATTCTTAGAATACAATATTTTTATAACTTTGCACTTAATGCTTCACATATAAGGGCTGAACCATATATATATATATATATATATATATATATATATATATATATATATATATATACATATATAGATATTTCGAAAATAACGTTATCTTAAGCAGCAACAGTAAAATTAAAGGTCCTAACAGTATTTTGTTTATAATTTTTTTTAAATTACGAAAATTTTGACATTCGAAATATTTTTGTGATCATTATTTGTATATCATTGCGACAATCGTTTAATTTTCTTAAGTTTCTGGGTAAAAAATTCATATTTTCATTTTTCATACAAACAAACTAAGAGCAAGAAACTTAACTATCATCGGTAAAAATGATTGGTGTCTTGAACAATAAAAAACCAAAATCGAAAATGAAGGAGTTTCCTTTGAGCATTCTTGTTAAACTTTGTTAATTTTTTAACAAAACGTTTGTAGGTTATACCTGTTTGCCAAAACAAAGTATACCTTATTCTTCAACGGTGTCACTTAACTCATTTGTACTGGCGACTAAAATTTGAAGATTACATAAGAGGATTTTGATTAGTAGGTAGTATGGTTGGTGTAAAAAGTATTTACGGTATGTACAACGAACAGTGGTGAATCCTGAATATTAGGTAGAAGTAAAAAATATTTGTATAATATTATATAACAAAACAATGAAATAGCAAAGGCAAATATGTTTATTATTAATTTTATTGTATTTATTTCAGAGAATAATATATTTTAAAAACAGCAGACTAGAATTTCAAATCAGTCAAGCTAAAATATAACACGTTAAAATTTATTCAAACGACATAATTTAATGTAATCACAACAGTTATTAAAATCCAGGAACAAGAAACTTTAGTAATAAATAACAAGCCAGCTTTCAAAGCGATTAATATTCTTTTTGTTTCAAATTATTTTGTTTCAATAATAAAAGGCCTCCATTTTAAGATACGTTCCACTGCAAAATGCTAGTATCTTTTCCTCCAGTAGTAATAAGTTTAGTATCATCATAAAGAAAAGCCACGTTTGTTACATGACTACTATGTCCGCCATAACTGCGGCACTTTGCCTGAAACAGAGAACTACATGTTGAATGTTCTACATTTATAATAGAAGCTTACTAGAAAGTTGATTGAATGACAACTAACGCAAAAACATGTTAAATTTTCTCAATTCAGACATCGTATGGTTCTTGTACAATTGGACAGCATGGTACTTGTATATTTATTATTATATAATACAAACCTCTGGTTGCACTACTGGATAAGAATATAAATTGACTTTTCCAAAGTCATCTACTGACGCCAATAATTCTGAATCATGACTTCTGTCGCATGCATTCACATCTGTTCCATCAGCGTCTGCAGGCCAGATACCGACTGTGCTAAATGTTATTGTGCAAGTGTTAGTTGCCCATTCTACATCTCTCAAGGAACTTGAATGGGTATTTTGTTTGCGAGTTTCTGCGTTCCCTGCAATAGATACGAGTACATAGTATCAAAATTATGAAAGTTTTAAAGAAATTAATTTTCATAAAGGCTCGATAGGTCTACAAATCAATTCCTGATGTAATGCAACTAAGATATATTTACAGTAATCGCCTGTTTAATATCTAGAGTAAATGGACATATATCTTGCATATAATTAATTCGCCCGCTAGATGGACGGTTACAATCTTTTCAGACCAAAAGGTATAACATTGCTGAACTTTATGGTAAGACGAATAAAGTGATGGTAAAGAACGAAAATGATGCAGAAAATTTTCCGAGGATGCTCTGACTCTTTACAATTCCAATGCAAAACCTTTGTTCCAGCAAAGTTTGTTTAAGATGGATTCTGAAGCTGACAATTGCAAGATATGTAGCTTTAATGTTAAACAGTGTCGCACCAGAAAAACTACGGCAAAAACCCGCACGAAACAAATTCGGTACACAACCTTTATCGTCGGAAGCCAAAACGCACACGGTACATTCATTTCACATATTTTTTAAAGAAAATTGTATTCTAAACTATTCTATTTCTTTTCTAAACTATTCTAAAAAAAGTACCTGCATGAGTTTACAACACCTTCCCTTGTTATGGGTAGGCTCCATCTTAGTATTCAATACATGGCCTTTAATCTTCAAAATGTACGTTTGCTTAGTTTCCCACTAGCAAAAGTAAGATACGAAAAAGAGTTGAACTTTATTAAGAATATCGCGAGATACAATGGTTTTGATTCGGAAATAATCAATGCATTAATTAAAAAGGCCAATATAAGAAAGACAATTCGAGATACCTGTCATCTCAAAGCAATCGAGACAAACAATTTATATTATATATATATATATATATATATATATATATATATATATATATATATTTTTTTTCAGGTGCGACACTGTTTAATTATCTGCTGTTGATGACATCTTAGTTGTCGAAATACGTATGCGGTATACCAAAATTATTGTGGAAAGGGGTTATATTAACCTTAAGTGATTAAGTGTATTTAAAATTATTCTTCATATTTTTTTTATATTATCTGTGTATCTAGTCTACGTTTTAGTTGACTTTTATAAAATTAAATTCTACAAATTGTTAAAACTAATAGCAGCATTTCGCATAAAATCAAAATATAGAAATAAAAGTAAAAGCAACTTACAATATAATAATTCATAATCTCCAGAATTAGTGCGAAGATATTGACTATCGGAGGACCAATCAATGTGCGTTATGTAACTGGAATGTCCCTGAAACACATATTTATTAAAGATACTGAAACAGAAACTGAACGAGAAGAAATTTCGTCTTGTGTGATTTACCGAGCTCTCAGAATAATCTCCCTGTGTGGCACGCAACAGCAGCAATGTGATTAATACCAGCAAAAGGTGCATGTAAAACATTACACACATTATAGACATATACAATTTACAATCACTTTTAAAGCATTTTTTGGAGACAATATAAGAATAGAAAATGATTAGGAGAGTACTGCAAAAATTATGTGGTGCAAGTTCTAAAAAGGTTTTGTTCTAGTACAAACAGGAAAGGAAGAAAAACAATTAATAATACTAAAAAAATTTCATTACTATTATTTTAGAATCTTCTGTATCATTGGTTATGTTTCTTTTTGAAATTTTTAAAGTACATGTTGCCAATTTCTTTAGAATTTATGGTTAAACTGTTTACTTCTAAATCTTAAATATTCTAAGTAATATAATTGTTTAATTTAAGAGAGAAATTGCCGAAAAAAATAAATAATTATAATTATTAAATTACGTAGGCTGTTCAAATAATTTTTCGTATAATTAAAACTATTAATTCTTGCACTTGACAAAAAAGCGGAATGCATAATTTTTAAAGCTCTGTAAATGGCATTAAATACTGGATCCACGACAAACGTTTTAAAATATTTTATTCATGTGCTTTTTTATCATAAGGAATAAGGAAAATCAGGTTAAGACGAAATTGTATAGAGGATGAATAATCAATTGAGTAACGGTTTTATGCAGAAATTCATAATTTTTGTAGTAGTGTACGAAATTTCACTATCTGTTTTAATACAGTTTTTTTTCATTCAAGTGAAATGATTACTACCAGACCAAAGCATCTAAGAAAAATAATGATAAATTTTTTTACGAAATTTCGATTACGAACAACTTTTTTTGGCGATTCTTCATTTTCGAACACCCAAATGCTTGACTTGCTTTGTTTCCAGATCAGAATTATTAATCTTGAAATAATGTATGTATATTATTTTGTGGGTTGCAGTTCGTATTACATCATTTACAGTAAATTTGTTTTTCAATTAATTCTAATCGAATGTTTATTACTTTAGTAATGAATATTATCGGAACGAACACAACCTAACACGCTTGTCAAATTGCGTAGGATTATTTCAAAAATAATTGGGAGATAATTTACCAAATAACCCAATTGAGACGCCGTCACTGTTTGGAAAAGCGAAATGTTGCAATAAATATAGAAATGACAATTTGCTAGAAAATATTTAGAAAATCGCTTAACGCCTATATCGTGTGTAAAATTATTTATTGGTAAAACTCCCAGAACCGTAAACGTGTGCTTGTTTTTGTTTAGTTAACAAATGCAGTATCTATTGGTTCGACTTTTTTGATACCGAGATGTTGATGTAAAATGATGTTTACCGCTAAAGAAATACTGTCGAGTTTCTACTGAATTTGATGATACATTGTACGCCGATATTTTTTATCACAATTTCAACTCCTTTAATTGTTTTTAAAACTAATAGCTTCTGTTGGTCGTTCTGGATTGGTTACATTTTTTAATAATAGTAGGTTCGGAAACATTTTCTAATGATAATAGGGTCATAGTTATAGATTACAGCAGACGATGTATCATCGAAAGCTCTAAATTTTGATAATTTTGTTTTTACGATAAGTCACTTTCGTAGTCTTACGAAAACATACAGTGAAAAGTAATTTGTGAAATTTTGACACTGATTTTGAAAATTTTAATGCTAATATAACTCAAAACGCTAGATAGAAACTCGCAATACTGCCACCATGAAGAGTCGAAAGACTGATTTTGCAATTAATGAAAGCATTAAACACGATCCAACATTCATACTAAAAATTATCAGAATAGCCTGCGTACTAATATAGTGTTGTGTTATTGGTGCACAATAACTACTTTGATTTAAGTTTAAAAATATAAATTTAAATCACCATTTAATACTATTGGATGATATTTAAATATCATATAAAGGCATCAATGCTACTATAATTACTTATCTAATATTGGCAGTACGGAAAATATAGAAGAAAGACTTGACAGCACCTGAGATTCAGTAGAAAAAATGAACTATTTGTTTCTTAATATATGTTTGAGTTCGTATTTGGATCGGTATTTCTGAAATGCTTTTATATTTGAAAAATTCATGCAAATGCAATTTACGGCACATTAAGCAAATTCAAATTCACCGCTTCCGTGATCTAAAGGTGAAAGCACATTCCCGGTGAGAATAAGATCGCGGGTTCGAGTCTGACGCGGAGAACATTAATTTTTTCATTCTTCATTATATACGACGTAAAAAGCGGTTAAAACTAAAATTTTTCAATTTTGCATCATAAAAGCGTATAAATATATGTAACTAAACACCTTCCGTGGGTTTAATTTAATAAATGTTTCCATAATGCAATTTATAATACATTAAAAAAAAACTAAACGTCACTGTTTCCGTGGTCTAAAGGTGAAGGCATATTCCCGGTGTGAATGAAATCGCGAGTTCGAGTCTTGCGCGGAAAACGGGAATTTTTCAAAATAATTTCTGCATTTTCAGTTTTGCATCGCAAAAGCATATAATTATATGTAGTGCTTCTATATTTGTTTTATAATGTTTAGGTTCAAGGCCATCGAAACAGTGGTTCGTTAAGAGAAGGACTTTCTTTTGGCGTAAACTTCTTTTCAACAAGAACAATTTTAAATGTTAATATAATTATCGTGTTCCAAGATTATTCAAAAGAGTAGCAGAACATATTCATCAAATTATTAATGAATAATTTGATTTTTCGTTCCTTTGAATATCAAATTACCGCAACAATTTATCCTTCCGACTAACGCAAATAACTATTTTTACCAGTGGAGGCCCATCTTTCCACTGACTAAAATATAGTAAATGCGCTACTGTAGAAGTAATATATAAGTCAAAGTTCAAATTGCATGATTACTATTTCTTGCTATTCCCTAACCATTCAATCTTTAGTTATTTGTAATAATGTTATACTAAACTGATTAATTTCGAAGTTGTTACCATGTTTAAACAATGCGAATGAAATTTTATGGCATGGAAAACTGTTTCGCAGAAACTTCGTAGCCAAATTCTGATTACATATTAATATTTATATTTATTCTTTAGACTAAATATTACGAATTTACAAAGCACTATCATCAAGAAGAAACACGATATACAAAAATAATACCAATTTCTTCCCCGGAGAGCGTTAGACGTAGAATCTCACATTCCGCCAAATCATTTACTGGTTATGCAAAGGTACAGTTTTCTACTTTTAGCTACGTTAAAATAATTAGTGCAACAATAAGGATTATTAAAAAGAGAAGAAGTAGTTGTATCTCAAAAAAAGCTAATATATAAACGAAATAATTTATATAACTTACAACACATCTGCCTAATTTATTATACTCAGTACCATCTATTTGATACAAGTAGACGAAATTATCCCTTGATCCAATAGCCACCATATTTCCACTCGGATCATATTGAATAACTTGTATAGGTTCTTCACCATCAGTAAATTCTGCAATAACATCTAAGGTTTCGGCATTGAAAATAAACCATTTACCATTGAGACAGCCTACAGCTATTGTAGATCCATCCGGTGAAAATGCGGCACTTTGCGCTTGTTCCTAGAAATTAAATAAGTTCGTTTTTCAATTATGAGTTTATTTTAATACGAAACCTCTATATCCTTATTTAAAACAATTTTTTTCGAATCTGCATCCCATATTTTAAGATATTTATCTTGACCAGCCGTTACAAATTGATGTGTTTTTGTATTTGCGGCCAAAGCCCATAGCTCATCCGAATGACCATTTTGAATCGTTTCAAATCCGGACCCGCTATTATATTGTAGTATGGAATTTCTTGTCGTACCTATTAGCAGAAAATCGCTTCCTTCCGTTATCATTCTAATTCCACCGAAGCTTCCATCGACCTAATAAATCACAACGATTAAAAAATTAAAAAAGTTGGAATATTTATACGATACTTCTGTTTATTGAAAGTGCAACAACAAGAAATAATATTTTTGTGAAAATTGTAGGACTAACAAGAAAGAAATGATTAGTGCTGTGCGTTTGTAGGCTAGCCAGTTTTGGTAAAATAGGGTATTCACTGGTAACGACACCTGCACTTATCCATAGAATCTATATATTCGGTATTTGGGGGGTAAGTTTCTTAACCAGTCGGTTATCAGTAGAATTTTATTCTTTTATAACCCTTTGCTTTACATTGATTTAACTGACGTTCAAAAGAGATAATTGATGCAGAAAATATAGCAACGTGTACAGAAATTATATTGAAGATGAATTTAACTTACGAAGTCCAGGGTCTGGAACTTCTCTAAAGTTAAGAAATAGAAAGAATTATTTACAACAGTTAGTGATCTTAGATAGAAGCTTTCAGTGAGCTAACTGAATAATGGTAGATGACAACACAATTTGTCTTCCAACTCACAATTGAGTACAATGTTTTCTTTTGAATTCAAGAATTAAGTGAACCGTGGAAAAACGGCAATGGAGGTAATGGTAGGAAAAAGTAGTTTCTGCAAATAAAATTTGCTTTTTTTTTGTGTAATGACGGTTAAATATTTAGGGGAAGAGAGCCAGAGAAGTGCATTTGTAGAAGGGCTACAGTACACTGTATGTAAATCGTAATGTGACTCAACTACAAAAGAAGTAATTCACTAGTAAGCAAAATTACTTTTCAGAAGTATTATATTAAATGTTAAAACCCTGTACTTTCTTCAACTATTGTCAGAAGCTATTTTCAGCAGGATAATGCTTTGTTACATATGATACGGATAACTCTTGATTTTTTAAAAAACCAAGTTACCATCTTGTCATATTTAGCGCAATCAACCGATTTGAGCTCAACTGAAAATGTGTGGTATACCACTAAGCGTACTGTGTAACAGTATCGATGATCTTTCTGTAATTTGGAAGAATTGTGGGAACGTATCAAAAATTCATAGTTTGAGACAACAATATGCGACTATACAGTTCATTAAAACGAGAAATATTGGCTACAATCAGACTACATGTAAGCACGTATTATTGGATATCTAAAAAATGTATAGATCTTTTTCATAATTATGCTGCAATTTTATTAAACAGTAATATTTATTGGAAACGAAATTTACTGTTTCGCTAGTTTTCTAAAATTTCACATTTTTACTTGAAACGATATCATCAAATATACCAGGTCGGCTGAAAAGTCCCCGGTCTGACACATAGATGGCGTTACTGTTATTAAATCTATGTTTCTTAGATAGTACTAACCTTTAAACGAAACTTGTCAAAATTTGACAGCAATCCGATCATTAGTTACTGAGATATTGCGTTAAGAGTGAAGCTACTTTTGTTATTTAAAAAAATTGAAAAAAAAGAATTTCGTGTGCTGATAAAGTACTGCTTTTTGAAGAGAAAAAATACCAAAGCATGGCTTGATGAGGAATTTCCGGACTCTGCGCCAGGAAAATCAACCATAATTGATTGGTATGCTAAGTTTAAACGTAGTGAAATGAGCACCGAAGACGGCGAACGCAGTGGATGACCAAAAGAGGCTGTCACTGACGAAAACATCAAAAAAGTTCGCAAAATCATTTTAAATGACCGTAAAGTAAAGTTGATCGAGATAGCTGACATCCTAAAGAAATCAAAGGAACGTGTTGGACACACCATGCATGAATATTTGGGCATGCGGAAGCTCTGTGCAAAATGGGTACCGCGCGAGCTCACATTCGATCAAAAACAACAACGAGTTGATGATTCTGAGCTGTGTTTGAAGCTGTTAAATCGTAATAAAACCGAGTTTTTGCGTCGATATGTGACAATGGATGAAACATGGATTCATCACTACACTCCAGAGTCCAATCGACAGTCAGCCGAGTGGACTGCACGCGATGAACCGGCTCCAAAGCGTGGAAAGACTGAACATTCAGCTGGAAAAGTTATGGCGTCAGTTTTTTGGGATGCGCATGGAATAATTTTCATAGATTATCTTAAAAAGGGCCAGTCCATCAACAGCCACTATTATACAGCGTTATTGGACCGTTTGAAGAACGAAATCGCAAAAAAACGGCCCCATATGAAGAAGAAGAAAGTGCTGTTTCACCAAGACAATGCACCGTGTCACAAATCAATGAAAACAATGGCCAAATTAAGTGAATTGGGTTTCGAAATACTTCCCCATCCACCGTACTCTCCAGATGTGGCCCCCAGCGACTATTTCCTGTTTGCAGACCTCAAGAGAATGCTCGCCGTGAAGAAATTTAGCAGGGATGAGGAGGTAATCGCCGAAACTGAGGCCTATTTCGAGGCTAAAGACAATTCGTACTACAAAAATGGTATCGAAAAGTTGGAAGAACGCTATAATCGGTGTATCGCCCTCGAAGGCAACTATGTTGAATAATAAAATCGAATTTTCCCAAAAAACTGTGTTTTACTATGGTAGACCGGGGACTTTTCAGTTCGACTGTTACACTCATCTATTTCGAGTTCATTATTAAGTAAATAATTTATCGTAGCGTAACAAGTTTCGTGTTTTTATAATAACAGACAAGGCGCGCTCTAATGAATACCATTAGGCATAGTAACCTAAGTGACACAAGTTGTTAACAAAGGGTTTGTTTATTGCCACTCGTGGCTGCACTTAGGTTGTTATGTCACCCAACCTAAACCAGCATTTAAATTTATCAATTATAAATAGATGAACATTGCTTGAGAAGCTTTAAATAAGACTTATCAACATTCAAACACAATAATGACGTAGGTTTCATGCCTTATCGTAAAAATACTATATACGTAGTTCAAATTCTAACAAACAATTTTAACATTTAAGATATTGCTAACATCCATAGGTTTTCACGTATACCGTTACATATGGTTTTACGAGCGTAACTAGTACTGGTTAATATGTTTCACCATAATTGATGTACTCGTACATGTTCCGTTTTCTTTTAAGATCAGTTTTCTTTTAACTTACTAACAATTTCGTTTTAGATGAAAGTCTGAATGCATATCTAATCTATTTTCCACTATATAGAGGATCACTGCGGATTCTAATAAACACATTATTTAGTTAAAATTGATATACTCATGCTCTATTAATTTTCTAAATCTTATGAAAAAGGAACCTTTTTGTTGTATAGTCGTGTTCGTATGCAGGGATTTGATTATGTGGATTAACCTAGGTTCATATTATGTTAGTGAGGGTGTTTCCAAAGTTCTAAGAATTTGGCCTTAGATCAATTGCCTAAATTTTATAGATTTAGTATTTCTATCCGCACTAGAGAGTGCAAACGTTGTTTGTAACTACGATGGATACTTCCGAAGTTCTAGGAATTTGGGACTATGTCAATTGTGTAAATCTTATAAGTCATGTTATTGGTTGGTAGCAAGTTTTGGCACGATTACGTAGTTATCTTATGTAATATTGTTTAGTTTGCTTCAGTTACTTAACTGATACAGAATCGCTGATTTTTCAGTCATAGAAGACGCAACTAAATCACAGTGAGTTATCAATTTCTTTTTATTTAAAGAAACTTTTAGAAATTGCTCAACATCTGCAAGGTGCATTTGAAGAGTTTACACAATGTAAAAATACCGTCTATTTATAAGCCGATCATTTTAAAGCTGAAGAACGGCATAACATCACTAGGAAAAGAGCTCGAGCGTCCACTGGAGAGATCAGTGAACGCTCGAGCACTTTTGTAAATGAAGTAAACGTTGCTGCCGTGAAGAACCTATTAAAAGATGATAGGCGAATAACTATTCATGAAATCAGTGTTATAATGTAGGAATATGTACATAAGAGGTGTATGTGATTTCGTACAAACGTTTGGGAGTGAATAAAGTTTCAAACTACTGGGTGCAAGTCTGTTGGAATAGGAGCAAAAATACAAAGGTTCGATACATGCCACTAAATTCAAGAGCTTTTAACCCGTTGCTATAACCAATTTTGGCAACGAATAATGACTGATGAAGCATTGATATCCCAAGGAACAATTTTTAAATTTCGCGGGTGTTTTAAGTTGCCCAAGGAAAAAATAACTACATCTAAAATTATATTTTATTTTATTACAGCATGAATATTAATAATTAAGGTGTATATTTCAAAATCAAAATTAAAACGAAAACCGTACGCATTAAAAACATGTTATTTCCTAATTTCTTGAATGAATTGAAATCATAGCTAACCTTTATTTTTACTACTACCAACTCAAAACTTCCGCGAAATTTAAAAATTGTTCCTTGGGATCTTACTTCAGTCATGAGACTAAAAATATGTCCAAAAAATAACGCAAAGCCGAAAAAGGGCCTCGCATAAAGAACGTCGAATTCCGTCGATTGAAAAATAATGGCTCACTAAATTATAAGATTACGAGGGAATTATTTTTATAGATTATCTACTCACAGGTACTACGAATAACGCAGAATATTTTTTAAATAAATCTTTTACTTGACTCATTACGGCAGGAGCTATGCAAAAAACCGTCTGGAAAGCGTCGTTATTGCACCTGTTATTGCAGACCTTATACCTCATGAAGAATGAATGGTGTTTCGTATGAATTGCTTCTACACCTACCTTAGAAAAAGTTGTTTGAGGATGGTTTAAAAAAATTATTTTCACTTTAGAATAGGTATACTCAGTTAAATGGAGATTATATTAAAAAACTATTGTATACTTTTTGATGAAAATTGACGAAAAAAAAGCTTCGGAAAGTTCCGAAGATATATCGTTGGAGTTAAAATGTAACAACGGATCTTTCAGTAGAAGTTTTCAAAAATACATGAAAAGCCATGCTGTGGTAATTCGTTTTAATTTTTAATTGGTTAGAAGTCTATATATATATATGCATGACATATTGGATATTTTATAAAAATATGGATACGCATCAAATTTATGGAACTTTAAAACCAAGAAATTAAGCTTTTTGCATAAGAATTTTTATCTATTACCAAAAGTTATCACAAAATTATAAAACATCTCATTTTAAATTAGAAAAATGAGAAGAGAAGCATACCTGGGCTTCCTCGTCGGTCCTTTCCATATTCGAATCAAAATATTTCAAGCACCCGTCTTTACCACCTCCTGTAATAATATTTCCATTTTTTAAGATACAAATGTTAAACACCGGTCCATCATGAACATTCTCGATAAAATTAGCGATTTTATTACTTCCACGTCCCCATATCGCTAGATTACCGTTCGAATCACCTGTTATTACGTCACCTGAAGCCAGGAATGATACACAATTTATAAATTTTGGCTTTTCATGATTCCCGAATATGCCCATTTTTTTAGACAGAGCATCTTCCGCTAACGTCCAAAATCCTACGTGGGATTTGCCACATGTTATTATTACATTTTCGTCTTGAGGGTGAAATTCTACCGTTGCAATAGCTTCTGTTGAACACTGAAAACGTTTTTTAAATAATTAAATTTTAAGAGGTCATATTTAATATTTACTTTCATTTCTGTTATTTTGTAATTCTTCTCCCATTGCCACACGGATATCATATGATCCGTTGAATCATCAACGGCTACTAATAAGGAATAATCGTCAGTTTTACTGAAGGAAAGGCAACTCACAGCGTTGGTGAAACTATCATCGATTATGGTTTTCGTCTCTAATGTAGCAGAATCCCAAATTCTTATATGAGGACTTGCTGTAGATTTGTCGTGACCTGCACATTGGCCAGTGGCTATCAATAAATTGTCTGGATGTATGGCTAAGCTGAAACAAATTATATTAAAATACAATTTTCGTTTTCAATTTTTTTAACAAATTTCATTGTCAAAATATAATATACAGTAACTTTGAGATAAAGTAACAAAGTAACAAAAGCACTTACCACTTAACCTGTTTGCTCAATATTACGTACTTTTTTCTTTGTAAAATATTATGGTTATTCGTGTATATTTATTAGACATCTTATTAACGAGATTAAATAACCATAAAGATTAGATAATTTGTAATAATCCACTGCAAAAACACGTTAATTTGTGAAGCTTTGCGATATATGTATATGATAGTACATATTTTAGAAAATTGGTCGATGTGAAAACACAAGCGAAGTTTCTGTAAAATGTGGTAATTATCCGAAATATAGAACAATTTGTAAAGCAAACCTAGTTATATTCATGAATTAGCGATTCTTGCTCACAAGTATGAATAGATTTATGAAGTTATTGAAGAAAATTATATTATATTTATCTAATTTAACTTGTTCTAGTCTATTCCGCTCAATTTACATGAATGATTTGAAGGGAAGTGAGATTCTAAATAAGACAAATGAGCTAAAGCATTAAAGAGAAATATGTTGAAAGAGTTGAAGAGGAATATGTTGAAAAATAATAAAAAAATTAATGATCAAAATTTTTTTATTAGTTTTCAACTTTGATACACTTAGATCAACAAAAGTAAAACCATTATACGAGGGAGCGTTTTTATATTCGCGGAATGGGGGACAAGGGGTGGAAATAAAAAAACCAAATTATTTTTCTTTTTCAATATATTCACCTGCAAGACGGATACATTTTTCTCATCTTTCAATTAATTTATTTATACCCTCATAAAAAAATGATTTCTCTTTATCTGCAAAATGCGCCGAAACTGCCTCCTTGACTTCATCATCGGCAGTAAATTTTTTACCCCGCAGCTCTTTTTTCATTTTCGGAAACAGGTAATAATCACTCGGGGCCAGGTCTGGGCTGTAGGGTGGGTGATTCACAATTTCGAAGCCCACCTTATGCAGGGCAGCTAACGCAACGCGGCTCTTGTGGACGGAGGCGTTGTCGTGCAAAAGCAGAACACCTTTTGTCAATATTCCCCGTCTTTTCTCTTTAATGGCTTCTTTTAGTCGCTCTAATATTGAAGCGTAATATTCTCCGGTTATAGAAACACCTTTATCTTTATAATCAATCAACAATATTCCTTCCGAGTCCCAAAATACCGTTGCCATGAGTTTCCCAGCTGATTGTGACACTTTAAATTTCTTGGGAGGTGCTGTGCCCTTTCTATGCCACTGCATGGGGTCTTGTTCGGACTCAGGTTCATAATGATGAACCCAAGTTTCGTCTCCAGTAACAATTCCACTCAATACACCATCCTTGTCTTCATTACAGAGGTCCAAAAATGCACGCGAACACTCTACGCGCTGTTGTTTTTGCGGCGGCGTGAGCATTCTCGGCACCCATCTTGCGCTGACCTTAGACATGCCGAGATGATCGTGTAGGATTTTAAAAATTGTTGTATCGGATACTCCAACCATTTCTGGGAGTTGTTTCTTCTTTAGTCGAGCATCTTCGAGTACAATTTGTTCAACTTTTTGAATAAGTGCTGGCGTGGTCACCTCAATGCTCCTGCCTGGCCTCGGGTCGTCTTCAAGGGATTCCCTTCCTTGTTTAAATAAACTATGCCACTTGTACACCATGGTTTTTTCTGGACAAGAGTCGCCGTAAACCAATGACATCTCATTCATTATGGTCGCGACTGATTTTCCTTGCCTGGTAAGGAACTTTATAACGGCACGATATTCGATTTTTTCCATATTTCACTTTTCACTCCTGATTATGTTACTTGGTTGACGATAGCTCAAAGACTAACTGTCTAATAACAATGAAACTTCGTATTTATACTAATCATGAGTCGCTGCACAGGCCACGCCCCCAATGCGCCTACTCACCCCTCTACAACCCGCTCATTCCGCGAATATAAAAACGCTCCCTCGTATTACTCTGTTTCAAAAATGCTTTATTCGATGGAAACTTCTTTCGAAGGTGTGCTCTTTTTATAACACAATATTCCTGCTCGCAAGTCGTTAATTGCACTGCAAATAATTAATGATTATTAAGATTACTTTTTGGTTTCAGGAACATAGTGGCGAGCCTAGGCTTCATCACCACTAATAAGCCTTTCTGAAAAAATTTGACATGTCTGTGATCACAATTCAAGACTCGCGGCAATCATTTTGTTGACAGCTTGGACATTTTACGTATAAAATCTGATGTAAGCGTTTAATCGATATGCTCACGTTGCTAGCTATCTGCAAAATTCTTTAGTCCCTCTAAACAATATTAATTTTATTGATGGAGTTGTTGCAGATTTTTTTATGGTCCTGATCATATTGAATACTCATCATGTTTAAATTGCGCAACACGGGGACAAATTCTGGCTTTCGAAGGACCATTGACAGCCACAGATTTTTGTATATTATCCAGAATTTTAGATATAGTTAGCCCTTTAAAAAATAAATATTAAATTGTACGACGAATTGAGACGAATTTTGTTTAAATTAAACTTTAGTATAACCATTAATTTCTTAATCGCAATATTCCTTCAACAAGTGTTTTCCACTTACTCTTATTATTTTTATAAAGTTCGTCCAGTGGATTTTTCAATACATGCTAACGGTTTTCAACCATATGAATTAAATCAATACTTCTTGGATAAATTATGTACCATCATATAATTATTATTACATATAATTATTTTAAATTGTTTCTGTGATGTAGAAGGAAAATTAATTAAGTAAAACGAAGAGAAATATTAGACATAAGCGAAACAAATTAATCAACAAATGTTGCATTTTGCAGTAAATAAGCAGTACTTTATCAAAATTGTTTCAATATTTCCTCTCTTTGTCACAAAGCAAATGCTTAATGTTTTACTTACGTTTTACCTGTTCATAATAGAACTGTATGAAATGAGTGTCACTAATATCTGACTACTATTGATACATTAAACAATAGTGTGCTGAAAGACCCACTAGATGAACTGTATATAGTTTTGTAGATTTAAATAAGCGTACATTGTACGTGGGCAAGGTGAAAAGTTCTCGGCCTTACAATGAAAGACTGCGATTTAAATTTAAGAAATGATTTTGTTTTTCTACATAATCTCCCTTGAGTTCAACACACTTGGTCCAGCGTTTTTCTAACATCAATATTCCTTCCCGGAAGTGAGAGTCTTGAAAGCTGTCAAAATATTCTTTTACGGTCCTTTCAACTTCTTCGTTGGATGTGAATCGCTTTCCAGAAACAAATTTTTTCAAATTTGGGAATAGATGGAAGTCTGAGGGTGGATGGCCGAGCAAATCGTACCCCAAATCCCGCAATTCCTGATGAAAAATAATTTTTTTCTTCTTCAAACCAGGCCTCTTCTCGCGAATTTTGGCATCTAGCTGGTCAAGAAGGTTAGAGAAATATGCGGCAGATGCGATCGACTTCGCTTTTTTTGGCGCTGAACCACCGGCTTCCACCCACTGCTTCGACTGCTGTTTCGTTTCTGGCGTGTAGTGGTAGATCCATGTCTCATCCATGGTGACAAATCGCCGCACAAAATCGGTCGGATTTTTGTTAAATCAGCCCAAAGAATGCTCCGAAAATCGTTTGTGCATTTGCTTTTGATCGACATTCAGCAAATGGGGCACCCATCTTGCGCAGAGCTTTCTCATCTCTAATTCTTTGTGCAAAATGTTTCGCACTTTTTCTTCCGATATCCCCACAGCCTCAGCTATCTCACTCACTTTCACTCGCTTATCGTCCAACACAATATCATGTACTTTTTCGATGATTTCTGGTGTGGTTACGGTTTTTGGCCATCCGTCACGTGGGTCATCTTCGAGGGACGTACGACCACGTTTCAATTCAGCTGCCCACTTTTTAACGGTTGACATCGAAGGAGCAGAGTCTCCGTACACTTTTGTCAACTTCGGATGAATTTCCATAGGGGTTAAACCAACCAAAACAAAGAATTTTATAACAGCACGATATTCAAGTTTATCCATTTAAAAAAATAACACGCACGACGTCTACTACAAAAATTCTTGCAAACAAACTACTTGAGAAAACAAGTTGAAAGTTTTCATATGAATTAAAGACACATGCAGCCACGCAGGAAACATAAATTTCTGTTAATTGTTATGCCATCTCTGTATCAGGCCGAGAACTTTTCACCTTGCCCACGTATGTTCGGTATTTTCTTAAGGTTTCAATTGTATATACACTTTAAGCTGGTATTTAGGTATGGCATATTCAACAACCAGACAGCACCCATACCATTAAATGATCGTGTGAGGAAATATTCATCACTTTTACATCAATCTTCAGGGTCGCTTAAATTTAGCGCATCTTCTATTATGTTGCATATAATCTCATTATTTTTATTAGTAACTGCTACCCTTGGACGCTCTGACCGAAGCTGTTCTTCAAAGATTCATGGTCAAAAAAAATCATAAGGGTCGTAAAATATTCGAGGTAAAAAGTAGTAGTACATGAATGAAATTAGTAACATTAAATATATATAACAGATAATATTTTGAATAGATAAGCCCAATTTTGAAAATTCTTGATTCTAAAAATATATGCGCAGATTGGCAGAAGAATCGTTGCTTAATAAATTGATCGTTTCTGCAACTAAACGAAGAAACAGGTTAGTGACGGTAAAGATATAAGTATATAGTCTACAGAAAGAATCAGAAAATAAAAATGGGATTTCTATGACGAAATGGCTACCTCAAAGTCTATGGATGGCGTTAATCAATACAAATCTAAAAATGAAATATTTTTATGACGCATTTTATTTATTATCAACTAATTGTTTTTGTCTTAAATAAAATTGATGCGGTATATTTAATTGAAGAAGGACAAATATTTATAAGTAATAATGTTTTCCGTAGGTAATTACAAACACGAATTCATTAGAATGATATCATTACATGTGGATTATCTATTTCATATAAGAAAAATATTAACTTTGCATATTTAATATTCTGTGTCTATTACTTTCAAATTAGGCCACATTTAATGGAAAATATTATGGCTAAAAGATGAGTACTTTCTAATGAATAGTAAATAAAATAGTGTTGTCATTGTAGGAAAATCGATGAGAACAAAAATGTCAGATTGTTGCAATGTATTGTTGTAATGTAAATTGTTAATCAATAACACACATGAAGGTCGCGTCAGTTTCTTGATTATATAGAATAGATAAAACATTATTACGAAATAACCGTAGGAATATGTTTGAACTGAATTCTTATTATCTAAATTCATGGGTAGTAAGAAAGTAAGAAATTATAAACAAGTAAAGGCCAAATCTTTTTCTATTTCGGTTTAATAGAAATACTTACGTGATTAAAAAGTAATTATTGACATCAATTATTCAATTAATATAATTGGTACGACGTTAAGAGTAGATATTTATGATATTCGTAAAAGAATTACTGCCATGAATTTAGTACACCCAAATTTTTTGTTATTCTTCAAATTTTATTTTCAAAAAAACTATAAGAATAGCTAATAGATTAAGTGCAAATAAATAAATAGTAGTAAATTTGGTGGTTGGTTAATACACGATGATATTTGTAAATTTAGAATTTAATTTTGTCAATTTTTATTCAAAGTTTTGTACTGATTAAATTTAATGCAAAATGAATTAGAATTGTTTACGTATTCCACCTGGAATCAGAGAAATTGTCGAAAAGACAGTTTATAAAATTTGAGAAATGGTACAAAAAATAAACAAGCCGCATTTGTTTGGATTCAGTAATAGTTTAATTCCATTTTTGTCGTCGTATTTAAGAGAGAATATATTATGTTAGTTACAATAGATTTAAGTCAGATGAAATTGTGATACATCTACAGTTCCCCAAGGATCCAACCTGGGACCACTGCTATTCTTATTATTTGTCAATGATCTTTTTAAAGCACTATACGAATTTATTCCGAAAATGATGCATTTCTCTTCTGGCAGAATTTAATCCTCATATCGTCTTGGTATGACAAGAACAAATTAAAGCTGAATATCAGTAAACGTTGTGCTGTGCGCTACTCTCTCTTAAAAAGCACTCATATCTTTAATTACACCGTCAATTAGAACACTACCAATTTTAAACAGTGTTAAGAACTTGGAGATGCTGTTTGACGATTATCTGATATTCGTGGAATATAAACAATACATGTCTATCAGAATCGTGGGTTTTATTTTAAGAAACTTTATAATTTAATAATTTTTATTAAAATAGTTTACGAAATTTTCGGGGCAAGCTTGAGTATGCTTCTTTAATATGGGGCCCAATTTACGAACGCAATTAGAATGGATACAACGACGATTTTTAAAGTTTTTATCTCTTAAAAGGAACGGTATTTATCTACTCAGAAACGTAGACCAGGCGTCTCTCCTCGAGGAACATAGTATGGTTTCACTTAGCCGCGCCGCGAAATTGCAGGTGTCAGCTTTCTGACATTGCTCTAAATCAATATTAAGGTACTCAAGCCTGTTGCTAGAAGTTCTTTGGCGTTTCAGACTCCTACGTTCAGAACTAATGTGATGGTGACGAGTCTAGTTTACCAAATGTGCAAGAACGCCCATAAATATTTTGAAGAAACATTTTTAGAGTGAAATGCATGTCAACATTATATTTGTCATTTTTTGTGGATTTTTGTTTAATTTTTAAAGTACACAATGTATTTTATTTTTTTGGATTTTACATTTTTACAATTTATTGTTGTGCATGTACTATGTTGGAATAACTTGTGTAAAATTAATATTTAGCACATATTTTGGTATCGTTTGTTGGGCGTAATTAATAAACCATTATACTATTATTATTGTTATTATTATTATTATATTTATGTGACTATATTTGCATTTGACAGTTCAATTTCGCTTTAGATTTCATATGAAATTTCAATTGACCACTCTTGAAAAAATAATCATGCTTTAATCGTTGTTATAGCAGAAAATTAGAAAAAATAATAAAGACGAGTTAAAGATACTAATCGACAGAATCATAAAAGAAAATTTAATAAATAACTTAGCGACGACTCTATTTCTACAAAGAAAATACTTCGATCTCTTTTAGTGGCGGTTTCTCTTAGGCGCTGCAAGTACAACACTCGACAAAAACGAGGAAATGAGCAAATCAAAAATTTGCGCATATAAAAATCGTTCTTTTAACAGAATATTTAATTCGATCAATTTACTGCCTAAAACGTCTTCAAATAATTTCAAAAAATAAAACAACGCCATAATCGATCCCGTTACCTTTGCAGGTATAGTTTGCCTACTTTTATTATAAGCCGCCGTCAATCCTGGGTATAATAATCGGCATCAGAGCTATTTAAGATAGCAATAGTGTATAAACTAAAACTAGATAAAAATAATAAAATCGGTTGAAAATGTTGGACAACAAAAATATATGAGAAAGTCTAACAAGTATCTGCTTCTGGATTTCCGGGCTGGAACCGCGTCACTTGTATATCCGCCGCCGTTTCGTACCCATTTGTATGGAACATCTTCAGGGCTGAACTACTGCACTGAAAACTAAAAGCTAGTTTTCAGTGCAGTAGTTCAGCCTTTTATGCTGTCACATGTTTATAATATATAGTGATCATCGACCCTCTGTGTGGTTACAGTCACTAAAAGAATCTAATTCGAAATTGGAACGCTGGAAAATAAAACTTGAAGAATGTAACTATGAAATAGTTTAGGAGAAGGGTAAATACAATACAAATGCAGATGCTCTATCGACAATTAAATTAAATTCATTGGAAACCAGCTCTGTACAGGTGAATGTAGGCGATAATACGCAATAATTATTAAATGACTTAAACGATGAACAATTACAAATAATTGATAATGCACTAGACCAATTATTAAGTGAAAGGATAGAAACAGCTGATGAAATAAATGAAGATACCGATACAGTAGATGAACAACCGACAATGTCAGATCAAGAACTTCCACATGAAACCTCTAATGATACTGTACATTCAAATATTAACGTCGAATCAAAAAATAGTATTTCTTAAGATCACCACAGTATCATATTTGTATCGAATGGACATATTTACTACAACACAATATTTCGTTTTAACAGTTTCAAGGACAAAAAATATATAAAGTACAATTACCAAAAGACAGAAATTACGAACAAATTTTTCAGTTTATACGAGAATATATGAGTCAGAGTAAACATTATCATTGGTTCAAACAAGAATAATTATATAAATACTTCAGTAAAGTATATATAGAAAATTTTAATACTAACGGTCCCAAGTGACATCTTTGTACGTTAAAATAAAAAGTTATCGATAATATTGACGAGCAGAACGAATTAATTGAACAAAATCATGAAGAAAAACGAAGTCATCATGGTATCAACGAAACTTTAAAATAAATGCAAAGACAATATTTACGGCCTAATATAAAAGAAACTCTTAATTTTTGTAACAAAATGTGAAATATGTAATAGAAATAAATATCATGAAAACGACAATATCCACCATTAAATATTACCGAGTTAATAAATACACTTTTTGAAAAAATCCACATTGTTGTATTTACAGTAGAGGGTAAGTTATTTCTTACTTTAGTTGATTCATTTACTAGATTAAGACCAGCAATTAAAATAACTAATAAAAATATAATTATAATCTGTGACGTTCTTATTACATATTGTTCATTATATGAAACTGCGAAGCAAATATTACCAAACGGGTGCCCTAATTTAATAATGAATTAATACAAGAACGTTAATTTTGATGGAGCCTGTGGTTGATTAACTTAATCACTGAAGGTTGATATATAACCCCTTTCCACATGTTTCACTGTTTGACAAAAAATTTAAATAGTGTTTATGAAGAGCACGGTTTTCAAGTTACATACATTTCGGTCCACTAACTCCATCAAATTCCTTTTAGGAAATGCAAAAGACAAAGTCGAGGACAACAAAAAATCGGGAATTAATGTTGTAAATACACTATAGATTTACAGACCATCCTACATAATACGTTTTTAAGGCTATGACAATAAAAAAATTTTCCAAGTGTACATATTACGAAATTTTCTGCAAGAATACAGTCTACCGCCTCTTTTAATTCGAATGCCAAATTGATTTGCGAGAACAACGAAACGTCAAAATTTCAATGAATTTTTTTTACACACCACTGTGTATAAACTATATATATGTATATAGTTTAGATATAGATATAGTGATATCTAAAAAGCTAGAAATAAGCGTTATTTATTAATTAAATTCTTGTATTGCTTCAAGAAGAGATTAC
This sequence comes from Dermolepida albohirtum, assembly GCA_031893035.1. Classification (NCBI taxonomy): domain Eukaryota; kingdom Metazoa; phylum Arthropoda; class Insecta; order Coleoptera; family Scarabaeidae; genus Dermolepida; species Dermolepida albohirtum. The sequence goes on along the minus strand of JAVIWB010002274.1, from coordinate 195,761 downwards.
ATGCTCCGCCTGTCCCCGTTATTTGCATATTTGCGAACTAGGATATTTTAGGCTTTTAAATTTTTTTGGCAAGTTAAGTTTAATTACGTGATCATCCGATTTAAGCTTTTTTCTGCATAATTATATATTTATCTAAGTACCGTTATAATCTTACCTTTTTATATCATCTGTGTGGCCAACGTAATGACGTTGACTATTTTCTTCGATGTTATGTAATACAGCCACTGCTGCCACAAAATAAACAACTTCTCCAGACGGCAAGATGTACAAATTCGAACGGCAGTCTCTACCTCTATACCCATAAGCCCATTCCAATTGCAATCTTTTCGAAGGTTTTGGGGCGACATGTTCTATATCGTAACCTTCAGCGATATCAGATGGAGCCGCTAAAATAATTGGTCGTCCTCGCAGGTACATTTTGAGACTCTGATCCTCATCGTTGTACGAAACATCTTTGCTGGAATAATCAAAAAAGTCATTGTCCTTATGTGTTAATTTTTCGATAAGAATCAAAGTATACTATTATTGTTATTTGGCACGTGATTAAGGAGAGGTTATTGACCGTAGTCTAAATTTTTCCCTTAATACATTTCATGCCTAAAGAATAGCAAGTGTTTACCTGTTTTGGCTACTAGTCTTATTGATTTTATTTAATATATTTCAAGCAGAATGACCTCTAGTTCACGAAATATTAGATACAATTGACTTTCTTTTTCTAGCGATTTGAAGACATTAGCATATTCAAGATTAGCGTAGTGTTTCCAATTTCCAGTAATAATTAAAAGTTTTAATAACCATAAACAAATTTTAAAGTATTGCTTTGTTATTCTAATATTAAAAAGTTTATATTGCTTAATCGAATTTTTAAATATTTATAATTATATTTACTGTTTCATCGAATGCTTAGGAAACTTTTTTTAAAATATATAGACGTCTTTAATTCTGAAAATTACAAAATATACAATGATATATTACAATCCAAATTAATTGAAAACATAATAAAAATATATATTTAAGACTCATAAAAATTAAAACCTATTTATTTTTTATAATACTTTAGATACGATCTTCGTTTAGTTTCTAAATCAATAAACTATTGCATTTTTGTTGAGTTGTTGGCTTAATATTTCTTTTGCTAGCACGTATTCGTTAAATCCCATTTCATATTTAAAGTTAGTTTTTATGGTAATTATAATCTTTACTGCTAAGATGATCGATGGAAACACATAACTTATTTAATTAAATAACATTAGCATAGAATTTGACAATAGTGGATTTCCTTGTCAAAATCGTCTTTTGCGCTTGACGAAGTCAAAAAACATTCGTACTTGAAAATTTCTTCCTTCCCACAGTTACATAAAATTGATCTAGGATGAATGCAACAAACTTTCTCGAATTAACCTTAAATCTATTAACACATTGTATTTTAATATCTTAAGATAGCGTAATATTCTAGAACACAGTCGACAAGTTTACACAGAACTCGTGGTTATTTTGAAGCTCTACAACTCCTCAAATGTAAACAATTGAGTCTTGAAGTAGTTCGCTTTAATTAAATCAATACAAAATGAATATACTATATATTTAGTGCCTCTAACAGGAACCATTCTCAGTATATATAAACAAATTGATAATTTTGGAACTATAATCAATGCAAAGTCCAAAGTTACGGAATAAGAAGGGGTTCCATACCTTAGACAACAAAATAGTTAAAATAATAGGTATTGAAAAACTAATTCAAATAGTATTGACACAGATTTAATATAAAACAGGATTGCAGAGAAAAGTATTTAAGAGTTTCGTGGTAAGTGCTGGTCTGCGACAAGGTGATCCACTAATCTTCGATTTTGATTAATATAGCTTTAAAAAATATTAAGAAAAAGTAAATTATGCACTAGTAAAATATTGTGTAAGAACAAATTCACCCTATATACAGACTATCTGGTCCTGGCCAATATATCTGGATAAAAAATTATAGATATTAAAAAATTAGAAGACACAATAAATACATCTAGGCTGACATTAACGAAAACGAAGTAAAATACACTAACAATAACTGATGAAAAAAGAAAAAAGGAGTTTTTAGTCTAGTGATAAACACAAAATTTTCAAAAACATAAAGGTTTTCAGTTGTTTATCTAGAAGTACTATTAACGAGAAAAAATAAGGAAAAGGAGAAATTCGGCATTGACTTATACAATTTGTCACGAAATAAGCACAAGAGCATCAAAGTCAAGATCGCATAATGTTGTAGTACTTAAAAGTGCTATGTATAGATGTGAAAACTAAGTAGTGAACAAACATATTTAGAATATATACATAAATATTGAAAAAGTTTACAGCAGCGTAAATGGAAAACTCACGATAACAGCAAAAGCTAAAATTCAAAGATAATGATGAGGCGCGACAGAGTTGTAAAAAGAGTGGTTGAAGGATAAATTGGAACTACGAAAAAAAGGAATGCTCCTCGAAAAACTGTATTGATGGGTTGGGGTGGAATTAGCATAAGAAGTAGGATTCCATTAATATTATTTCGAGGCCATTTAAATGCTCAATATTACATTTATGAGGTTCTGGACCCTTCTACGAGCAACTCCAGAAGGATGATTCAGGGAGCTTAACTTTTCCTTTTATATGATGATATAAAAGGAAAAGCTAAGCTCCACTCGAACTTTTACCGTGAAGAGGTTGAGGAAATACAAAATTTTGGATTAATAAGTAAAAAAATGTTTTTTGACGTGCTGAATACGAAAATGAACTGTAAAATACCACAGGACGTAAAGTGTCCTCGCATGTTTACTTTACGTCATTTATGCATTGTAAGCGTATAATAATACCTTGGTCTCTACACCTAATTAGTACTAACTAATACAAAGAAAATCACGAATGCATATACTTTTTGTAGGTGCATTTTTACACTTACATTTAAACTTTTTCCCTGACAATCTTGGAGCTGTAAGTGAGGAAGAAGGGGAGCGTTTCCATCAAGATATAAAGGAGATGGAGAAACGGTATCAGGCTCGTTGGAATGTCAACATGATGGGAGATTACTGTTGGACCCTTCTACGAGCAACTCCAGAAGGATGATTCAGGGAGCTTGGCTTTTCCTTTTATATGATGATATAAAAGGAAAAGCTAAGCTCCACTCGAACTTTTACCGTGAAGAGGTTGAGGAAATACAAAATTTTGGATTAATAAGTAAAAAACTGTTCATATTCAAACTTACACTACCATTGTAATAATAAAATGTTAAATTTTTCAATTATACTCCGATAATAAATTACGTATCTTTGAATCTTAACTTTATATTTTAATACTTATCATATCCAACAAAAGATAACGATTGCGAAAAATTGGGATATTTTGTATTTGTTTAAATTAGAAAAACATATTTAAACAGTTGCAAACATACGCAAATTTATGACGTAAGTTTGAGACGCAAAGTATGGAATGACGTGTTTTTCATCATCGATGTAGTTTTGTTTTCTTTTTTCATACATGAGAATTATCATTTTTTCATATAAATACATTGCGTTATTACATTATATATTTTATTTAGATTTGTTAGTAAAACTTAACTTATGTTTTTTGATATTAAGTGAATATTTTGCCGGTCCATTTTTTTTTGATAATTTCATCTTAAAACAAGAATTTGGGGCACATGCAATGACGTATGCATGAATTTACTCTCGCCTAATAGTCAACGGTACTTTCTTTCCAGTTATGAATTTAATGGTTTTGAATAAATGTATCGGCAGACTTTAGATAAAATTTAATTTAATGGCAATTAAAAGTCAAGTGTTTAAATTCGAATGAATGAATGAGTGCGATTATATTTACATACATTGTATGCACAAATAATCATAAAAAAATTGCGGAACAAATCTGTTTAATATAGAATTGATAAATAAAATATTTTTTCTATTTTATTCACTAAAAGTCAAGATAAATGAATTAACATGATTAATCCTTACCCAGACATGTTGTAAGATCTGACACAGTTATATTCAAGGCCGGGTATAGAAGTTTTGTGTGATTCAGTCGTACGACACGACAACACTGAATTATAATTCAAGAACAGGGCAACTCTCACCGATGTGCGCTCGACCACAAAATTATGGGTTTGATTATGGATTTCTTTAGTAATTACTATGTGCATTTACCATATGTTCAATATTAAGAACAAATTCCTCTAGTTATTGAGTATTCGTTAACAAGAAAAATTAGTAAAACGGAAAATTGTCGACTAAATAAATAGTACAGGTTATTGTAAATTTCCATCAAAATATCCACATTGTCATAAATTCACAGCATAAATATACAGTAGTTATCGAATAAATAGCAGTGTTTTTAATAATAACAAAAAAGTTGCTCTACTTTTTTTATATTCAGCAATTTAACAGTGACGGTCCTGCATTTTTGGGTAGCCTATACCGTTATTCACGAGCATTCCCTGGGGGACTCTGCACGATGTTACCAAATTCGAAAAACGTTGTCGAATAGGATATTTTGAAATTTTGGCAACAACTACCTGGATTGATTTTTATAATGCGGCTCGAAAGGGAAGGGTTCACTTATTTACAATTGCATACATCAGTTGCTTATAATACAGTGCCTACTCAAAATGGAATTTAGTTTGAACTATACTTTCATGACGTAAAACTCGTTGCGAATATTGTTTAACAGTATCTCTTACGCTTCGCATATAAAATAATTTTTTTATATCATGTTTTTAAATTAATTTATTTTAATTTAAATACAATTCGATTTTGAATTCATAAGTTATTACTTACACATCCTTTGTGTTACTCAGATGCGAAATCTTTTTATTTTGGTCACGTACGGTCAGGCTGTGATAGAACAAATCATTGTCGTTTTCTAGGAAGCTAAATACCTAGAACTTTTCAAACCTTTTCTTAGAATTGTCTTAGTAACTTTCCATTGACACACATTCAATATTAATTCTATTTCGTTGATTTCTAAATGCAATTAGACTCAAATATTAGTCCTTCGTTCCTTCACACAGAATACACGTCTATTATTCCGTCTAGATATCTATCTGCTTGGCACTTATATTGATATTGATATCGCAATTTTAATTTATGCTAGTTTTTTTGGCGCGCCTATTTTTTAGCGTGCCTATTCTCTTGCCTCATTGGTTAGTTCAAACATGACCAGCATCCTACCCTTACTGCAGCTTACTGTTTCTTTTCTTAAAAGCCCCAGCTTGTAAGAAAGAACATAGACTTGTACTCTAGCCATGACCAAGGCTACACACATTCTTTCTACGAGCTTGTGCAGTTAAGTTTTACCCGCACATGTAGTGTCCACGTGTTTATTTTGCTACCTCAAGATATACATAGCATCCTGGCCCAGGATATATATATATATATATATATATATATATATATATATATGTATACTCACGCAAGTACCTTACGTATCGTTCGATACATATTTTAATTTAATCCTTTTAATATTTTATTCCGCAGATCGTATCACTCTGTATCATTTTGTATCACTCAAATTACTTTCATTACGGCTTTGCCATTACGTTAATCTTGTTTTATCTGCTGCTCTCGTTCTTATTACATAATTATCTCTATTTACTCAAGCTTTAAGAATTAATTTAAATTTATGAATAAAATTTTAAAGGCAATCCTGTTGTTATTTGCATTAATAATCTTTCTTTTAGCTTGGCATACGTCCTGGACTTTTGGTGCTCATTATAAACATTTATTACTTATTAACCCCTGCAATTTCTTTTCTTATTCGCATTTATTACAGCCCTTCAGCTAGTCGAGCACGCGCACGTAATAAATTTACTAAATACCACGTGCAAATAAATAGTTACTATTAAAAAATATTATCTTTACTATTTATTTATATTAATTAAGGGGCTATTTAAACCCTTAATATACTTCACACCAAGCTAGCAGGTAATATATCTTAAATAATTTTAAATGTACAATTTCGTGAAATTTATGTATGATATACAAACTCTGGAGCGACTCTCACGTTCCAAGGAATTTGTAATTTAAGGTACTTTGTATTTGAATATATTTTATATATTCAATTGTAAATGTATTGAGTGTTCAAAGAAAATCTATTCCTACAAAATACAATTATTATACTATTGTGCAAGGGCCTTTATTATTACAGTATTGCCCTATTTTTGGTCAGGTATCTGGGCATCCTTATAAGCAAAAGTAATAAACTGTGCCTGAATTTGTGAATAATATTTAATTTTAGTTTATTTGTATACCTCTCTTTGTGTTAGAAAGTGCGTCATAGTATTCCAATAATATTACTGTGAATTATAGCCATAGTTTAAATTTGTGAGAGAAGTTGTGTGTTTCGAATTTCATTCGGTATGGCGAAAACAAAAGATATTAGCACAGAGGAAAAAATTAAAATAAAGGCACTGTTAAAAAAGGCCTGTATTCACATCAAAAAATCGCAATAATGCAAAAAGATTAACGGTGCACCGTCGATTGGATTACCGCATTAATTAAGGAGAACTTGCCATCGATATTAAGTGGTCGTAGTCGTTGTAATATTCATAAAACTGACGAGAAAGATGAGCGATTTATAATAATCAAAAATCGACAAGCATCAACTAGAAAGCTGATAGACAACATAATATAAACATATCTGAGTGCACATTGCGATCACGATTATACGCTGGGGGAATCAATTGTCGCAGACAACTAAGAAACTGAACTGACAGGAAAAATGAAGAAGGCATGTTCGTAGCGCTAAAATGCACGCAAAATTTACACAAAGTATATACAGTTCGTTAGACGAAGATCCACACTGACGAAGTTGTGCAGAAAAAAATAGAACATCCACCAACCATTATGATTTAGTAATGAATAACAGCATTGGATACGGGGTTTCTGTAATTTGTCGAGGAAATAATATAAAAAAGTTATTAATACTGTAGTTTTGGCCTTCCTGGATAGTCTACATGAAGAGAAGGATCATACGTCTTCGTCCAAGATAGGACACCGTGTTATACAACGAACTACATCACATTTTCCTTTCTATTTAGTTAATTTTATATTTGATAAAAATACAATGTTTAATGTACTACACGTTCGGCTGTATATTTACAACCGAACCTGTGAAAATAAACCCAGCTCGGACATCGCATGCCCGTATTCTCCTGATTCTGCTTCGTTTCCCATTGTCTAATAAATCCGATCACTCCACAGTATTTTTGCACGTACTTTTAGTAATAGTAAACGAACTATTTCCCAGTATAAATAATACAAATACATAGGCATATTATACTTAAAATTCCTTAATAATAAAAATAAACTGTAGTGGTAATTCTTTTATTTATTCTGGAGAATCTAAGACATTTGCAACTTTTTTAAAAATTTCACTAAAGTATTCAAGGTTCTCTTAATTCAATTGTAATTTTTACATTCTTATATACGAGATATTAAATTAGCAATAAGATAATTAGCAAATGAAATGCGCTAAAGTGACATTCATTGCATTTATTATCTTACGTAATTTTTTTAATTTGAGGGTTGTTTCTTGGCAATCGTTCGAGTTAGGTTATTTTCATCTACTCGACTTTTTTGACCAGTTGGAATATTATAAAGTGGTGTATACGTTTCATAACATATTGCTATTTTAGAAATAATCAGAGATCCTTTTTTCAATAAAAGACTTTAAAGTTTCACGAGAAATTCAAAAGTATTTACTTTTGCTATTCATAATATGTAGTCCTGATCATAATAACTCTGTGAACTGCACCGGTTCAATTTACAATGTTAGTTCTACTTCAACATACGGCGTGCTACGTGTCCTACTCCTTTATATAATATATATATATGCATGTACAATCGCTCGAAATGTGAGAGGTAAATACATATTACACGCATTTATTCGATAAAATCAATTTATTACTAGGTTGCGAGCCATAATGTTTGTAGTTTCATTAGAAAATGCATGTGTATTTCATTCAATACATTTAATACAAAAGGGTAATTATTTTCTGTTGCAAAGCCGTCTCTTCAAAACATTTAATTATTTATTATCACCCTGAACTTCGGGTGTTGTTACAAAATTCAATAATAACGCTTCAATCAAAAGAAAAGATTTATTACAGAATTCTTTACATATCATCAGTTACTATTTAATATCATGTTTAATTAATAATTAATATGTGGAAATAAAATCAATGTATGTAATTAGTTTGGTGGTGACCTTAACAATAAATAATAGTCGATATTAAATTATAATATTTATTATTTAATATTATTGACAATAAATATTTTTAAAGTCTCTCATTTACACTATGGTCTTAAGTCAAAAAAATGTAAAATAAAATTTGAGTAATTGCAGTTAATTTTAAGTACAGTAATAAATAAGTTCTTTATCACAGTAATCACTAGATTTGGGATATTTTTCCGCGGGCCAGGCTTGTAAAGAGGCAAGTGTACTAACAAACGGGTGATCTTGCGATGCATGCGTTGTTCATATTACTTGTTTTGTTCTATAAATAACATACTCACATTATTCACAGCTGCTGTTGCTTCGCGCAACATGGATATGACCGAAAAAATGTTTGCAGCATGACGTAAGTTTCAACATTTATCTCAGCTGTGCTGAAAAGATGTTCTTATATTTAGAAAATTATCGCTCCACTCATCAGTGAGTGTACATCGTCCACAATTTGCATTAACTCCACTAACGACAAAACAGTATCTTGAAAGTTTTCTATTCAGTCAAACAAACGTTTGTGATTATTGTAAATTTGTTTTAAATCCATTTCAACGGACGTATTTTCAAATCCTTTCTGTCTTTCCTTAATTGCTGCAGCTTCGTTAGGTTTGAATCGTAGAATAGTTTTATTTGTTGGAAATTCTCGCAATAATAGAAAGCCACTTTCAATCATATTCTCCAAGGAATGAGAATTGGTTCTAGTGGCTCAGGAATACCGGGGCACCGTCTCAAATTCGATTGGGAGATTTGAATAATACCCTTTTGGTATTTGAAACTAATGCATTAACCTCTAGATAACATTGTCAAATACTTTGTACTATAAGGTGTAAAGCATGAACTTCACACGTCATATTTAAAGTCCCTCACACTTGTCTCTAAGGGAACGGCCTACACTACACATGGTCGCTGCATCATCGCTCACAAACATCAAGAGCTGGTCAGCTGAAAGTTGAACTATTTTTAGCATATCTAGTATATCTAGTATCTAGTATAATTGCTTCGCCAGTGCACTTTTCTAATTTTTTGCTAGCTAATACAAAGGGAAATAGAAAATAGAATGCTTTTTTCGGTCTGTCGTTTCGTCGATACATAAACACAGCTATTACTACTGCTTCGATTATGTTTCCGATGCCGTTACGCACAGTTGGTATATGGTTTGGTAACGCTCTCGGGGATGGTAACTTTCAGTTGGGATTGTATTTTTTCCAGAAGTCATGAAACGGTTGTTTATTGAGTAGATAAAGATTCAAATCACAGGCGATTATCATGAACAATAAATCAAACATAAATCGCGTAATTGGTAGTACGTTATTTTTCTTATTTTGGTGTTATACACTCTTTAATGATTTACAGTCGCATTTTTTCCAGCACATCAACGGTTTACCGTAAACTTTATATATATATCTTGGCACCATTATAATATAAATCGTGAAATTCATCGATAAACCTGCGCAGTGGGACAACCAATGGTCTTGTTTTTCCCTTACACAAGTCCATCATACTTAATAATCATACGTTCGCCTTATATAAAGCTCCGCTCAGTACTAACCCATAATTCTACACTTCATCTGTTTTATTACATTACACTGGTGGGGCACTGCATACTCAGTACGAACTTGGCCTGCGGGAAGATTCCAAATCTGGTTATCACGAATGTTCAGATCTATTTTACAGTAACAAAGATCTATTTCAATTAAACCCTGAAATAACCAAAGAGGCAAAATCGACGGTATTTTTGATGTTTTGTATGCTGCTTACTATACGACGGCAAAACCAGTCAAATTGCTAGAAGACGTAGACGATACAGCTAACAATTAGTAGATGTAGTACGGCAAAACTATTAACATCATATTTACCGAACTCATTTGTAGTTTTCCTTTAGGTCATTTATACATTACTTTATGTCTTGCCAGAATTTTAAATATAAGAAGTATACTAAATGAATATACGTTTGAATATTAAAAATGTGTTAATGTATTCTGCTGGCGTCATGGTCATGTGCATCAGGGCACTAAAACTCCTAGTAATACTATACAGCCCATGATACATATGCTCGATTAGTGAACTAATATTTAATTATTACTAATTGTAAATAGTATATGTTATCCCCCTTAAAAAGTGCGGTGCTATCGTTGGGATGACCTCAATCTCTTTGAAACGATTTCAATTTGATTTGATCCTGAGTCTTGAGAAGAAGTCGTAAGAGAGCAAGGCCGGGGCTGTACAAGAGAGAGAGGGAAGGGCCTAAAAATGTTAAGTAAGTTATTATAAAGTTATTATAAAGTTATTATAAAGCAGCAACCAACCATTCGTTTTCAGCCAATTCCTGGCGAACGCAGATCAATCTCGCTCTCAAACGCTTCACAATTATTTGACTAACCGATACAAATACCTCATAGATTACATTTCATATATTAAAGAAAACAACCTTTTAACTTACTACTTTGCGGTTCTCACTACCTCGCTCAATGAATCTTTCACGGTCAGGGTTGTATTAAAAGACACGATTTATTACTAATCACAACTGTGCTCAACTAGTATCATCCCCCCTGCTGTAGTGCACAACAAGCATTTGCCAGAACGGAATGGATCAATACGAAGTAAAAATAAAGGCGAAAGATCAAGTGGAAGATATTTTGTTATATAGTTCTTATCATATGGAAATAACCTCCATATAATTTAAAATGAACACATTAATGGGATAAACAACGAATATGTTTAGAGTTTACACATATGACACTAACAAAATATTGAAAAAGGCAAATACGATATAATGAATAACATATGCATGCACTGAAACACGCACATACCAAAGAGTATTTGTAAGGAAGTAATTTCTAAATTACTCGTATATAAAAATATGTGTGGCAAATAAATTGTAAATTTATATTTCAAAATGAAAGCCTCCTTGTTGTATTTTAATTTTTATAATTTTCGATTATCAATTTTTTACTTTTTGAATTTGTAATACAATCTAATGCTTTCCTTATGTTATTATCTTTATTTACATATGTGATTGCCACATGCTATAATCTTTGCAATTGTTGTTTGCGGTACAATTTTCTTTGAAATAACTGTTTTAAATAAAGGGCATTACTAAGTGTCCCTAAGAAAAATAAAAAAAAATTCATCAGAAGTTTTCTGTTTAATTGTTTCTCTTTTCTTTAATTGAAATATAAAGGCTGTTTCAATTTGCGCGGTTTTTTTAAAGAATAAATAAAATATAGATGCGCACTGAATTTGTCTGGGTATGTGGGTATTTAAAAAGTGTGATGTATGACATCTATAAAAATGGCTTTATACACGGTACAACAACGCGTCCAAATTGTTGAATTATTTTAAGAAAATCAGCGTTCTGTGAAAAGAGTTTTTAGAAAATTACGTGAATTTTATGGTTTACATAATCGTCCATCTGAAAGCACTATTGGTCGAATTATTAAAAAATTTCAAGAGAATATTGGTTTGGTTCATGAAAGTGTTGCTGAAGATCCTGAAATGTCCATTGGACGACGTTCACAACAACTTGGATTTGATTTAGGATCAACAACTTAGGGTATTTTACACCAGGATTTAGCTCTGATGGCATATAAGGTTCAAATAACACAGGAACTGAAGCCATTAGATCATTTAAAACGTCGTTCATTTGTCAATTTCATTAATGAACAACCAGCTGATTTTTCCGATGAGGTACATTTTGAACTTGGTGGCTACGTTAATAAACAAAATTGCCGTACCTGGGGTGAGGAAAATCCACGAATTATTCATGAGAAACGTATGCATCCTAAACGAGTTATTGTTTGGTGTGCATTATGGTCAGGTGGTGTAATTGGACCTTACTTCTTTGAAAATGCTGCTGGTGAAGCTATAACTGTCAATGGTGATCGATATCATTGGATGATAACCGAATTTTTGTGGTCTGAATTAATGAATATTGATCTAGAGGATACGTGGTTTCAACAGGATAGCGCTACACCTCACTGTGCACACGAATCAATTAATTTATTGAGAGAAAAATTTCCTGGACGTATAATCTCAAGAAACGGTGATGTTAATTGGCCATTAAGATCGTGTGATTAGACACCGTTAGACTATTTCCTTTGGGATTTTGTGAAAAGTCAGGTTTATAAAAACAATCCACAATCAATTCCTGCTTTGAAAGATGAAATTATTCGTGTCATTGGTGAGATAGAGCCTCAATTATGTCAAAATGTCATTGAAAATTTTGACGAAAGAGTGGACGTCTGTGAAGCTGCAACAGGAGGCCATTTGGCAGATATTATTTTTCACATATAAATGTCATAACTGATACTTCTATTACCAATAAAAAGTTTTTGAAAGTGAATGCAAATTATGTGTTTTATTTATTCTTTAAAAAAAACGCGAAATTTTGAAACACCCTTTATGTCCTTTTAGGTAATTTTTATTTGTATTTTATTCTTAATTAAAAATACTTATTTTAAAGTATTCATAATATTATTATATGATAAATATTTAGTATATTTTTAGAAATAGAAGAAATCTACTTTAATCATTAGCTAAGGCCTTAAAAAATTGGCTATTCTACAGCAGCGTCGCAACGTTAAGTGTCGCAAAGTGAGGAGAAATTCTATAACAAAATAAAAACTAAAAATATTTGTAAAAACCACGGATTTTTCTTTTTTAAAATAGGTTTGATTAATATAATTTTTTGATGTATTCATATATTAGTATGGACGCAAACAATACCCCATTATTACTAATTTAATTAATTATTAATTAGTTCCATTCCGTTAGATCGTGAAATATATGTTTGGATCGTAATATCAGTACAAACAAACTTATTGGGTCGCTGTATAAAAAAGCTGACACACGCTGTTTTTTAAAAAACAGGTATGTTTTTTTGTAAATATTTCGACAAAGAGTTACAATATATTTAAATCATTTATACATTTAACAATTTGTTTTAGAGTTATGGATAAAACTTAATAAACAAAATCTTTATATTACCCGCAAATGTTATTAATTTTGTGTTATCTTTTGTAAATATTTCCAGTTGAACGACAAATAATATTATCTTTGAAATTACTTTAATATAAATACAAATGAAACTTGTAAAATGTAAAAATATAATCATAGGAATGAAGTAAAGGAAAAAATATATTTAACAACACTTACCGTTTGCGGGAATGCATAGTTTCACTTGCCTTCGGAAGTTTATTAAACTAATAGCAGGATGCTAGATTATTTGCCGACAAAATTTATCGATTTTTGTAGTTGATAAAAACTCGCAAACAATATCTCGAATAAAGACGAATTTTACCGAAAAATTGGCACCCTAATTTTAGTATTGAAAAATCTAAAGTTATTTTAAAGATAATCAAATTAACGCAAATGGTTTTGAATGTGTTTTATGAACAAGTGGTTGTTACCAGTATGTTTACGGATTAACGACTATAGTTCCAACGCTAATACGAATTAATTTCCTTTATTGAAGCACAACATTTTAGTATAATTACTTGAGCTTTTGTAGATGCGTAACTAGCGATATACGAGTAGCAATTGTAATTTAATTAACATTAACAATTACATAAATTGTTTTTATATAACGTAATATTTCATCAATTTTGTTTTAACTTTTACGTGTATGCTAAAAGAATTCAAATTGTGGTGCTAAAAGTGAGAGTCATTTTTATAATAACTATTCAATTTACTAAATTATGACAATTATTTTATTCTTCTTATAATTTTCATTTGAATGGAAATTTTAAATAATTTTTAATGGTATTACATCAGCACATATGATGTTATATGCTTCTATTGACACTAACGTGTTGGAAAGGCTAATTTAATGTTGCGTTTGGTGAGAACCATAGCTCATTAGAGCCATGTAATAAATTAAAAAGTAATTCATTAGTTCACAATAACTGTTAATGATCTGGTGCATGTAGAAAACTAAAAGAAAATAATGTATGAGTACGTACGTATATTGCATGAGTGATGCTGTTTGTGAATACGATAAATATAAAACAAATAGAAGTTCTTTTACGAAGGCGCCGCCTAAATCATACTTATTTCTAATGTTTTGTAAATATCAGATTTAATCATTTGTCTCTCAACATTGACATTTATTTTGAATCATAGGCGCTTAGCAAATAACAAATTATCCCTCAGGTATTCATAACTAACGTGTAGTGTGGGGACTAACAGTCCCGAGGAAACACAGCCAATCTCGAGCTTAGCTAAGAAGCCAAGGAACTCTAGGACAACATCAGGGCTATAATAGATCTGAAAAGGTTGCAGTAGAATAGACTTTATGGCAACCTTAAATAATCTTAAATTTTAATCATAAGCACCAAAGAAGGACAATTCAAGGAAGCGAGATGACAACACTAAGAAAAGTCGCAGGCATAAGGCTTATTTATAAAGTGTCTAAAATATTGAAATAAGAAAAAGATTGAATGTAAAGCTTATAGGTGGAAGGATAAGGAAAAATTCTCCTATATGATTCGAATATATGTATATATATATATATGCATATAGAGTTTGGATGATGGGAAAACCAAAAAAATAACATAAAAGAAATACCAAAAGTGAAGTTTAATGATGAAATAGGCAAATATTTAAAGGAAAAAGTATTGAATTATAGAAAATTAAAAGAATTTGTAAACAATAAAATTAGGTGGAGAAAGAAAATAAGAATAATTGCATAAATTCAACTTAATACGAGGGTAGCCGTTTATATTTCGGGAATAGCAATCAAAAAAAAATTTATTATCGAAAATAGTTTTATTGCTTTTCAAAATATTCTCCTTGAAATTCAATGCACTTTTGCATTCGTTTAAACTAATCCGAAAAGTATTGCTGCCATTGTGAAGGCGGTATATCAAAAATATGAGTTTAGAATGGCTCAACTGCCTCTTGCGAAGTAGAAAACCGTTGACCACGAAGTTTATACTTCACGTGTGGGAACGAAAAGAAATCACAGGGTGCTAGATCAGGACTGTATGGCGGATGGCTCATCAATTCAATGTTTTGCCCGGTCAAATATTCAATTGTTTGAACCGACCTGTGAGAGCTCGCATTGTCATGGTGGAGAATGATCTGTCGTTTTCGGTTGGTTTTCCTTATTTCTTCAAAAACTTTTGGCGAACAAATAGTTGTGTACTATTCGAAATTGACCGTTCTCTCTAAAGGCACGGTTGCAACGTGACCGGTTTTTCCGAAAAAACAGGCGACCATTTGTTTTGATGTGCTTCGAGCGCGAACAACTTTTTTTTGGTTTGTGTCATCTTGGAATATCCACACAGTCGACTGGTGCACATAGCTTCTTGACGGCTAAATTTTCATGCAGGACCTTATGAGTGCTGGTTCTACTAATACCCAGAGATGCCTCGATCTCATGGTATGTCACATGACGGTCTTGAATTAACAATTCAGACACTGCATTAATGTTTTCCCACACAACATTTGTGGGACGACCTTCACGAAATTCATCGTCCAAAGAACGCTGTCCAAGTTTGAATTCACTGTACCAACAATATACTGTAGTTTTCGGTGGTGCTTCATCACCATACAAAGAATTCAGCTCGTCGATGCATTCTTGTTGCGATAATTCACGTCAAAAGTTATGAAAAATAACTGCACGAAAATGTTCGCGAGTTAATTCCATTTTTTCGCTGATATAAAATTTTCGAGTTACTGTCAACAATAGAAATAGCGATCGGATAATAAAGCTGTCATGGTAAATATGTTGTAAAACATGACAAACTTCACGGTGCAGTCATTAGATCGGAGGCAACACTAACCGTGTTGCCAGTTCCCGAAATATAAACGGCTACCTTCGTACTGGCCGTCATTAGCATAATGAGTATAGGTTATGGATAAATGAATGTTTTGATTCAATACAGATTTTAAGAAATGCATATCGTAATCAAATATAACAGCTAAATATTATTATGAATAGGCTTCTCATTTTCGAAATACGTCCATATGCGTACATACATAGACAAATTCGAACCAATGAAGCGAATATTTCAGTCAATTGTCGATCGTCCCAAGCAATGCATATTCATATCATTGTGCTATTAAGCATGTCGAACATGCGGAAGGGAAAAAAGCGACCATTGGTTGACACGATCGAGAAGTATATTAGAAAATTTCCTGATGTGTTTTATATGGAATAAACACGACTGTAGAAAAAATGGCGAGCCACCAAGCAAGATTTATTTTTGATGATCACAACATGCAGTTTACTGCTAAACTTACTGAATAAAAAACAGTTTCGATTCTTCTGGCATAAATACAATTTCAACTAGAAGATACCTTCTCGGAGAGCGTTGCATAACTATCTACCATTTCTACGCGAAGAGATCAAAAATAGGATCAAAGTTGTAGTAAAAGACAAACAGCTATAGTCATACGTTGGCGAGATGAAAAATTGTAAAATACTGTATTGTCGATCGTGGACTGTGTAATGAACGATGTACATTCACGCCCATGTTCTATAAGTGACATAAAAATATGCACGAATGTTTTAAAAAACTTCGAGGGTGATACATCAGTAGATGTCGAACGATCTTTCTCAAGATATAAGAACATTTTTTCGTCAAAACGAACATTATTGACCGAGACAAATATGGAAACATACCCAATAGTACAAACTTTTGACCAAAGTTACCTACTTCTCCCTACATAATGATAGCTGGGTAAATGTTTGAAAAATTCTATTTTTTTTATTTTATGCATTGCCGATTGTTAATATTCGTTTCGCTCACATCTGATTATCAGTACATAGATACGTACTTCTCCTGACCTGTCGCGTTTGGGGAAAATAATAAGCCTGGTTATGTGTAATTATAAAATAGAAAATAATTAACAAAAAAGGGCATAAAGAAGAACAAAAATTGAAATTAAGACGCTGGACGAGGTAACATTAACAATAAATAATATCGGACTGGAGGTATAGACATGTAAAATAGGAAAACAAAAGGATATGGTTGTGAAGGAGATATTGTAATAACATGCAATCCCTACAAACGTAACAAGTAAGTATTTTAGCCTTAAAATAATTGGAAAAAATAATTAGTTAATTTACAGTGAACGACAGAGATCTGATACGAGGGAGCGTTTTTATATTCGCGGAATGAGCGGGTTGTAGAGGGGTGAGTAGGCGCATTGGGGGCGTGGCCTGTGCAGCGACTCATGATTAGTATAAATACGAAGTTTCATTGTTATTAGACAGTTAGTCTTTGAGCTATCGTCAACCAAGTAACATAATCAGGAGTGAAAAGTGAAATATGGAAAAAATCGAATAACGTGCCGTTATAAAGTTCCTTGCCAGGCAAGGAAAATCAGTCGCGACCATAATGAATGAGATGTCATTGGTTTACGGCGACTCTTGTCCAGGAAAAACCATGGTGTACAAGTGGCATAGTTTATTTAAACAAGGAAGGGAATCCCTTGAAGACGACCCGAGGCCGGGCAGGAGCATTGAGGTGACCACGCCAGCACTTATCCAAAAAGTTGAACAAATTGTACTCGAAGATGCTCGACTAAAGAAGAAACAACTCGCAGAAATGGTTGGAGTATCCGATACAACAATTTTTAAAATCCTACACGATCATCTCGGCATGTCTAAGGTCAGCGCAAGATGGGTGCCGAGAATGCTCACGCCGCCGCAAAAACAACAGCGCGTAGAGTGTTCGCGTGCATTTTTGGACCTCAGTAATGAAGACAAGGATGGTGTATTGAGTGGAATTGTTACTGGAGACGAAACTTGGGTTCATCATTATGAACCTGAATCCAAACAAGACTCCATGCAGTGGCATAAAAAGGGCACAGCACCTCCCAAGAAATTTAAAGTGTCACAATCAGCTGGGAAACTAATGGCAACGGTATTTTGAGACTCGGAAGGAATATTGTTGATTGATTATAAAGATAAAGGTGTTTCTATAACCGGAGAATATTACGCTTCAATATTAGAGCGACTAAAAGAAGCCATTAAAGAGAAAAGACGGGGAAAATTGACAAAAGGTGTTCTGCTTTTGCACGACAACGCGCCCGTCCACAAGAGCCGCGTTGCGTTAGCTGCCCTGCATAAGGTGGGCTTCGAAATTGTGAATCACCCACCCTACAGCCCAGACCTGGCCCCGAGTGATTATTACCTGTTTCCGAAAATGAAAAAAGAGCTGCGGGGTAAAAAATTTACTGCCGATGATGAAGTCAAGGAGGCAGTTTCGGCGCATTTTGCAGATAAAGAGAAATCATTTTTTTATGAGGATATAAATAAATTAATTGAAAGATGTGAAAAATGTATCCGTCTTGCAGGTGAATATATTGAAAAAGAAAAATAATTTGGTTTTTTTATTTCCACCCCTTGTCCACCATTCCGCGAATATAAAAACGCTCCCTCGTACATGTGGAAAAATGAAAGAAATTAATGAAGAAGAATAAAAAGAAAGTTGATATGGAATGATATGTTAATAAAGTGTATATAACATGCTTTATTACAAAGTACAATATATTAATATTTAATATGGCGGCCAGTCTCCATTGTTTTTAAAAGTAACCTCACAGCAATTTCCCATACTTCTGATCAACTTTCCCCCATAATTATATTTTATTAATTTAATTAATTATTATAATTATATATTTATCGCTTAAAACCACTCAAACACAGTAGTGAGACTAAGGTACCGCTGTAGATTGTAACATATTGTAAGTTTCTGATGCAGTTTTACCTAATTTACAGCAAAATTTAATATTTACTCGTTGCTCCATTTGATGTGCGCGTTAGCGCTACCATAGGAGTCAATAAAACATCTTATTAGAATCATGATGGGGCGAATAGCAGAATGTATACGTTTACGTGGAGTGGCAATTCACTAATACATTTTCTCTATAAACGGTACGAATTTGTCAATAAAAATTTAATGAATTACTATTGTCAATACCTTTTTTAAAATTGTAAAATATTATAAATAAAACAACAAGTGATAATAATAGGAATATTATTGTTATTTTTGAAAAGGATCCTCTTGATGGGGTTCCTATTGTACCCTGTATAATTGAAATTTGAAAAAAAGATTTCTTGTGAGTTCATATTCGTTTCAGAATATTTATCGGCTTCTTGTATTAGAGAAATTTTTGTTATGATTATGTACAGTTGCTGGCCTTTGAATTATCACTATTGCGAGGATTTTAAGTTTCTGAGAATAATCTTCGAATTGTACTGGCAAATACACTTATAATTTATGTACTGCATTTTGCCATTATCTGATTTATGGTTACCATAATTTGTCGTGATAGTATATTAAAATAAACCTTATTTTGCGTTTTTTAAAAATATATTTTACTGTTTCGTTTTTTCTGATTATCAAGACAGCAAAAGAAAACAGTCACTTAAGTCAACTCATCGAAACTTGAGAGTGAAGGGTTTAAGAAATATTCGTAGACGTTTGTAGGAGGCCGGACTAACGTGTAGGCGTTCGGTAAAACAACCTAAATTGACAGAAGGGAGAAATAAACTCGATACAATTTTGCCAAACTATAAGAAACTAAAGATTACACAGTAGATGATTGGGCAAAGGTGAACATCGATATTAAATTTTCAATATTTTAACTTTTTCATAGGTCATCTTTAGTGATGAAACAAAAGTAGAGGAGAACATGCTCAATATGTGAGATTACCATCTGAGTATTGTTTCAAAGAATAGTATATCTCAAAAACAGTGATGATATGGTATCATAGAAGAGGAAGTAGGTTGTTATTGGCCGACCCTGGAAGGTCGCTAGAACCACTATACTTTAATGATTGTTGGATGAGTCAAAGTCAATATAAAAAAAAAGTTATAAATGAGTGCTTAACACCTTTAAATGGAAGCAAAAGACCATAGGTCTTTATGCACGACAATGTTCCATGCGTTAGAGCAAAATTTATGAAAGAACACTTGAATATAGTAAACTTACAGTTATTGAATTCCAAAATATCATAGCATCACGAATTACGCAAGAAAGCAAGATTTGACAGAAAACCCTGAAGATGTTTGGTGAAATAGTGATCAAATTGAAAGTATGTCAAAAAGAATTGCTTCTCTTATTAAAGAAAAATTTGTAAGAATATACTTTTTTAAATGTAGTTATGTATCAAAATTAATAATCATTCCTTGTGGTCATAATTCAAGGGTTAACGACTTTACTATTATAAGATATTATTGATAGAATTTTCAAAAAACGCTTTATTCTCACGTACAATTCATATTTTTTTGTATAAAAGGTTGATACATAAATGTTGCATATTCTTTTATTTTTCATTTTGTACTAAAATGCAAATAAAATTTCAAACCAACCATACATCGAATAGCTCTGACGTAAGTGAACAGAAACTAATCTCTTTCATAAAAAATAGGAAGTTCTGTTATTAAATATTAACAAATGGGTATAAAAAAGATAGAAATTAGACAATATGCAAAATCAAATAAGCAAATAACCTTCCATTAGCATCAAGTGTTAGTCGTCTTCAACCAATATTGTCCTGAGACAGATACTTAAAACTGTACTGAAGTAATAAACTATGAGTAAATATTATTTAAAGTGGAAGTTTATTTAATATTTGTTAGGTATATATTTTCTTGATATACAGAGTAAGAGAAGCCCAACTGTGTTAACGCAGTAGCGCATGCATGTTTAAGTGTTACTCAGCAAAATGCCTGTGTTCCAAACTGCATTATCATAAAGATTTGGGTGAAAAACTTCCTGGAAACGGCTAGTGCCACAAAACAGAAACCACCAACCCCGAAGAATGTTAAACAAATGCGTTGAGCTGTTATTGAAAACTTGCAGCAATCAGCAGTAAAATACGCAAGCGTTCTAGGAATTCCTGACTGTTCTGTATGCAGAATTTTGTACCACGAGAAATGAGTGACCAGGATAAGAAAATTCGCCAGCTATGCTACAACGAACTGGTAACTATCGCGAATGATCAGATTCTAAACCATCATCTTATGAGAAACGGGGTCAATGTCCATATTAATGCTGTCAATACTCAGAATTACGGTGTCGAGTCCCAAAAATTCCTTAAGCTATACATGAACGCTAGCAGCGAGAGATTTTTGTATGGTGTGACGTAGTATTTTTTGGGGTAATTGCCACCAAATTTTTTAAAAATGAAGTAAAGAAGGTAGTGACAGTGATAACATTACGTTGGTATGTTTGAAACGTTTCTAGCGTTTGAAATATGGCAAAGGGGTTTTGCACATGCCACATGGTTCCAGCAGGATAAGCAACTGCTTATACCTCGAGGTATTTAATAAATAAATTAATACAGATATCTAAAGCCAGAGTTATTTCATATCGCGGGCCCGGGGTATGTTCTCTATGATCGTGATTACTTTTATTGGGGTATCTCAAGAGTATGATGTACCAAAACCGACTAAGGACACTAGCGGATTTGAAGTGAAAGATGAAGCGCCGAAACAGTACAGATGTCTCTGGAAATCCTGCAGCGATATATATTGACTCTGACTGGACACCATCTGAAGAACAGAATTTTTAAAAACTAATTAAGTATATAGCTTTGAGTTACTCTGTAATTTTTAAATAAAATATATACAAATTATTCAGTCTGGTCAGTATCACGATTTGAAATTAGTCAGCTTTCTCTGTCGGTTAATTCCCATCTTTCTTAGTACGCTCAAAAAGCTTAGGGAATGTAATTTTAAAGTAGCTCAGGAGTGTTGAAAAGGAAAACATAGATTTTAATAAAAATAATTTGAAACGTATTTGCACAGTAGTTCAAAGTGTGCGCTTGAAAAACATCTTACATAGTGGGGTGGTTCACACATCAACTCTCAAACAGACTGCGATCGGAATTACTCTTATACTAGTTTTACTATAATAGTTTAACGTATACCCATTTAATATACATTTTTAGAGATTAAAAGTGTTTTTAGTGGATTAAATTTATTTTAAAGGAAGGAACTTTCATGTCGGAATTACAGTGAAGAACTAAGACAATTCATGTGTATTCTTATATTCATCACATCTATATTAAATATTACAAAGAAAAATAATGTTTGCAATATTAAACTTACAAAAAAGAACAACTTATACCAATTATAATAATACAATTCAGAGTACATAAATTGGGAATAATATGTTAATATATAATAATAGACTAGAGCCATGAAAATTTTCCATCATTAATGAATTACAAAGAAAACATGATGATAAAAACATATCATTTACTAATTATTACATTATATGTTAGAACATGTAACAGCGTATCGCAATAAATAAACACAAAAAAGTCACTTAAATCAACGTCTAAGAATAAACTAAATTTAAATTTTATTAATTTATATATCTAATATTTATGTTTATTTACACAAATTATGTATAACAAATCGAGTCTTACATTATTACAACTCGAATTAAACTATAATGAAAAATGTGTATATACGTATTTTTAATAATAGAGCCGGCATGGAATGCAGAAGGCCACATTGTTACGTGGGCAGTAATAATAATATTGTTACGTCATCACTTGTCAATGCATATGTATGAAAAAGAGGCCTCCAAATGGATATTTATTACTAATAAGGCGTGCGATATACAATGTGGACGGAATGTAAGCCAATTTGTTTATGAAACGGTCCATTGCATGACGCTAGTGTCCTTTCCACCGCTGGTTATGATCCTAGTGTCGCCGTGAAGAAATACTACGTTTGTAGCTTGATTGCTGTGTCCGCTGTAGGTATGATGCAGTGACTGCAAGAGATAAGACGTGTTAAATATAATAAACACAATTTAAAATTAATCAATGTATACAGTATGTAATTGAAATCATTTAAAATATGAACGTAAAAGTAATCGAGACATCTTACTTCTGCATTTATGTTTTTCAACAGAAGAGCAACTTCAAAATATATTTTTTTAAATCCATTATTTTACACTTTTGTAGTTGTATCGTATAAAAACTGTTTTCCTCGCATTTAATTATCTAAATACCAAAAAGAGGTAATAAAAATGTTCAATTCATATAGCTTTACCGACGACTTTACATTCGAATGAAACATACAGAAAAAAAAACATTACTGCAGATTAATCATAATAGAAACGAAATTTCTAATGAAAATTAAAAATAAAACAAGGATCAATAAAATAATAAATAAAATGGCAAAAATAGAAAAAAATAATAATCGTACGAATGTATTGTTAGGATAAGTTTAGACATAATCACTAAGGTTGATATATAACCCCTTTCCACATTAACTTTTGTAATTCTGTATACGCATTTCGACAACTAAGTTGTCATCATCAGCAGACAATTGCAAAGTGTCGCACCTGGTAAAACACAGCGAAAAATACCTGTACGAAAACAAACTCCGTACGCGATCCGCACCGTTGAGAACCAAAATGTACACTTAAGTTAATCAACCACAGGCTCCATCAAATTCAACTTCTAAGTTTAGATAGATTAGTGTGAATAGTTCACGGCACTAAAACGAGGAAGATAAAAGGAAAACCAAGATAAATTTCGATTTATGTAATTGAAGAACCGACTGCGAAAAGAGAAAAGATAGTCACTGGAATTGAGTCTATTGAATCTAGTAGAATAGGATGGGAAGCATGTAGAGGAAACAGAACCGAACTCAAAATCCGACATTTAAAAAGGCAATGAGGATAAGAGAAGAAGAAGAAAAAGAACATATTTTAATTATTTTTAATTATTAGTTTTTATTCAGTAGAATCTAAATTTGAACGATCGTCCTAGCTAGAATTCGCAGTCAGAGGTTTTTGATGTATTGGTGGAGTTTTTAAATGTGGTGTATATCTCACTAGAATCCATGATAATGTTACTCGTGAGTTTCAATTCGTTAATTTTAATTTATTAAATAATTAACTTAATTATAAGTGACAGATATACACATATTACTGGAAGTCAATTAAGTAAGCATGAATATTGTTACATGTGTGAAAATGAAATGTAAATATTATGGAGCACTTTTTCACTATGTGCAATAATTCCTTTTTCTCTATTTGCTGTAACTAATTTTGTTTTTATTTAACTTTTTCCGTTCGATGAAATTACTTTTTAGGTGCCTATTTGCAAGAAGTATATTTTTAAGAACTTAGCAATAATAAGTGTCAACATTTATGAAATGAGAAACTATCTTCAGAATATTCGAATTCCTAATCAGAATACGTTTTCGGATTAGTATTTGGGTAAGATATTGTATACAAATTCAAATAAAAATTCGAGCATCTGAAATACCCTGCACGTTTTTACTCCACAGACATTTAAAATGAGATAATGGATTTCAATGGAACAATATTGAACTTTATCCATAACTGAGTGGACACTCGAATGAGTGTCAAACTTTAACTCCTTAATGTTTCTACTCTATTATTTGATAGTAGGCATTCGGAGAGTCAAATTTACGGTACTATGTCTCATCAAACGTGATCATTTACCAATCTATCTTTGTACTTACCTTGGGTTGCGTTACAGGATATGAATACAATTTAATTTTCCCAAAGTCATCTGTAGTAGCCAGCAATTTTGAATTATGGCTTTTGGAACAAGCTATAACGTCCGCACCCTCGGCGTTTTCTGACCAAATACCTATCGTAGTAAAAGATATTGTGCAAGTGTTTGTAGCCCATACTAAATCCCGTACAGATGTGAATTGCGTTATAGGCCTGCATGTTACACTGTTCCCTGTAGAATTAAATGATTTTAAAAATGTTTGAAATGCTTGAAATGTAATACATACAATATAGGATTTCGTTGTCAGCAGAATTTGAACGTATTGTATGGTTATCAATTGCCCAATCTATATGCGTGATGTAATTGGAATGTCCCTGTAACAATAAAATAACAGAACGTCATATAGGGGTAGTAAATTACTGACATTAAACTTATATTCGAAAAAAAAATAAAAAGAGAAAGGCATTAGAAAGGGAAATTACATTTAAAAACATTCAAGAGAAGAGTAGTTAAAAAAACAAATAGACGGAGAAATGTGACAAAAAAACAATTAAGAAACGGATAATAGAAACATTTCATTATTTTATTACACATCGCATTTCAATTTACTTACTGAACATCTTCCTATTCTACTATAACGAGTGCCGCCTTCACTTATTTGATAAATATAAATATTACTGTCTCTGGATCCTATAGCTACCATATTACCATCCGGAGCGTATTGTATCACTTGTACAACACCTTCTCCATCCATAAATTTACATAACATTTCACGAGTCTGGGTGTCGAATATCATCCATCTGCCAGTCAAACAACCTATTGCCACAGATGCACCGTCCGGTGAGAACGCTGCACTATGCGCCTGTTCCTAAAACAAAATATAAATTCAAACTACTATCTTCTATACTGCATCAAGTGCTCCTTACGCCTATATCTTTACTCCACAAAATATTATGGGATAGAGAATCCCACATTTGAACTATCTTATCGTGGCCGGCGGTAATAAATTGTTGCAAGGTCGGATGAGCTGCCAATGCCCATAATTCATCAGCATGGCCTAGAACGGCAGTTGGTTCAAATCCAAGGCCGTTGTTTCCAACTAAAATGCAATTTTTTGTTGTACCGACTAATAGCTGAGATCCTCTGCCTTCTGATATAACTCGTACACCGCCGTAGTGCCCCGCAATCTAAATTTTGAAAATATGTAAGATAAATCCATCAAATTGTATACATTTTGACAAGGATTATTAAATACAATATAAAAACAAAACATTAAGTCGTAAAGCTAATGTAATTCGTAGCCTGCGAGAATGAAATTACCAATGAAATGATAATATAGGGTTACGAATGAGTATGCGAATGATAAATAATAGCTAAAAAAGTATATAAATATCGCCTCAAAAAATATTTAATGACAGTTATTTATCATAGATAAAATTAGTTTGTCAATCTGATACGTAGACTTCCGCGGTCGTGGTCCATACTATATTCCGGGCTTCCGAGTTAGAACCATGTCACTGGTCACTGGAACCGCGTCACTAGTATCAGTTTCAGTGCAGTAGTTGAGCCCTGAAGATGTTCCATACGAGTGTGTACGAAACGTTGGCAGTTATAGCAGTGACGCGGTTCCAGCCCGGAAGCCCAGAATATAGTTAGTTTGTCAATTTTCTAAGAGTGAAAATGGTTAAAACAATCAAAGGTAGAAATCTTGAAAATATGTAAGTTAATTGTAGAATAGCAAAGTGATCTAAAATTGGACTTTTAGCGTCAGCTTTAGATCAGCCTACTAAATTAAAATTTCATCCATTTTACTTAGTGCCAAAACGTATGTAGAGGCTTCGAAACGTTTTCGAAAGTTGTTTTTGTAAATAGAATACTATATTTATATTTAATGCAAGCGTAAATTTATTCATATTCATGTATATGTTGCTTCAGTGTGGCAATAGCTACACTTCAACTTCAACTACATGATGTTAAAATTGTAGAAGCGAGATGCTTATATGACAGAGCAAAGAGTATATGCTAGATAGGGAAAAGAAACTAGGATCCATAACAAGAATACTAAAATTGAATTGAATCGTTATACAGATAGAGTGTCTTCTAAAGCGAAGAAAACTGGGTAGATGAATACAATCCAGAACTAACCGAGGATATACATATATCACCACGGTAATTCCATATGTCAGAAGCGTGTCAGAAAGGATAAGAATAAGCAGCGACTATAAGGTTATAACAGCGATTAAATTGCCGAGCACCAATAGATTTGTATTAACTAAGAGAAAACTAGGCAACATAAACCAAAATACAAAAGAATGTGTATACGAAATTCCGTCCGAATGTGGACGTCTACACGTCGAAGATTATTAACAGTACAAAGCTAACTCGGGTAGGAGTGAAAAGAGATAGATCAAGATTGGTTCAACATTCTTGGAATGAAGATCACGGAATTGCATGGGATAGAACAACAATTCTGCCCAAAGTGGATCGCCATACAAAAAGGAAGCGGATAGAGAAACAGCATACACAAGGATAACACCTAATACCATCACTACACCAAGTATAGAAACTAAGAATGTGTGGTTGTCAGTAGTCGAGGAAAGCGTTGCGGACAGAAACAGCATACATAGCGATAACACCTAGTGCCATCACTATACTAAGTATAGAAATCATGGATGTGTAGTTGTCAGTAGTTGGGGAAAGGTTTGGTCAGCAAGATCGACAGTCACAACACTTGCAACAGATGGAAATAGCCCAACTCTAACTAACTAACTTCAATATGTTGAAAAAGAAAAGCACTTAATTTAAATTTGGTTTAGTAGACATTGTGAAGATCTCAGGTAAACGGGATATAAATATATTTGACATGAGAATTTACATATGAGAAAGCTTTCAGCCAGATAAACGCTGCGATTGCTGCCAAAACACTAAAAACATTTAAGACAACATTTGGAGGCAGTGTTTGGAGCTTCTGTGATGTAATCTTTCTAAATTTTACGTCTCTTTATAGCTGATGATCCAATCACTACACACTCGAGAGAAAGCAGTTTAAACAATGAGTTGATACAAGCTGATTCGAGATAATTTAATACCTCCAATAGTTAAATAAAAAGTAGTTTCTGAATCGTTAAATGACATCAAATAATACTTAAAAATTACACCAAAACCATGATGATGAAAATGTTTAAAATACATTCACAAATCATACCCATTTTTCTTCATTGCATTCTTTCATATTCGTGTCATAGTGCTTAATACGACCATCCTTGCCACCTGTGATAATGCTACCATCTTTCAATACACAAATCGTAAATATGGGTCCTTCATGGCACCGTTTCATCAATTTTCCGATTGTATTTCTGCCCCGTGGATAGATGGCCAAATTTCCATTAGAATCTCCGGTGATCACATCACCCGACTGCAAAAAAGCTATAGACGTTACGTATTTTGGTTTTTCACGAGCTTCAAAGATCCCCATTTTCTTGTACAATGTTCCACCAACATCCAGAGTCCAAAATGCCAGGTGAGATTTTCCACACGTTACTATTACATTTCGTTCGAAGGGATGGAATTCCACGGCTATTATGGTATCCACGGAACACTAAAAAATTTAAAATGAATTATTTAAAGTGGTTCATAAGTTTATATACACTACCGTTCAAAAGAGTATGAGCATTTCAAATTTTAATGAAATATTAATAAAACATGGTATATTATTAATAATACAATAATGTTCTGAATATGCATGATATTTAATAACATAAAAATATCAAACCTATAAATATTATTTAAAACATAATATTTTAAAAATTGTGAAAACATTTTAATTAAGTTATTTCAAAAGCTTTTAAAGATTTGGACGAGGAAATAATACTTGAATTAATAATAGCTTGCTATTTTCTTTGTTCATATACGATCGATATTAATCTATGACTAATGCTTTAATACAAATTGTTGTAAGTTAATCGGATACTAATGCGAAATAATAGTAATATATTACAAATATTTAACCGATCATATCCATTTTCTGGATCTGCATACTAAAAATACTGCGTGTGTTTATTTACATTTATTATCCGCTAAATCCCCTGTAGTTCTTCGAAAGACGTGCTGCAGTACCCAGTGTAATGTTTACCCCTATATCTATAAATTACCTCAACAACCTTTCCCCGTTTTTGAGCAGACTGACACACTTGCCAACCGGAATCATCTTGGATGACTCCGAGCATTGAGAACGTGTAAAATTATTTAGTAAAAAAAATAGACGATTGACGGTACCTTGAATTCCCATTATATTGATCGAGATAGAAATAAAAAGTTCTCTGTTAGTGCGGTGAAAGGCTGCTTAAAAAAACAAGTTTGCCTGATCACACTGCTAAGTATCTTCAATGGGACAAAAGTTACAAAGACACCGGACAATAGAACAACACACAAATATCGCAAAAGCGCAAAAAATTTTTCAGAGGTTTAAAAGAAGGAAAAGAATTCTCCCTCAATGTATTACACCAACAGTGAACAAAGGTGATGGTTCCGTTCATGTATGGGGTTTCTTTTTTTAACTGAAACAGAAAGTTTAGCCAAAATTGAAGGAATAATGAAGAAGGAAGATAATCGAGTGATAGTAAAAGAAAATACTCCACCATCTGGACTGCATTTAATTGGCAACAATATTGTATTTATGCACGATATTATCACATCGTTATTGTTCAGAAATTACCTGATTGTTGTCGAAAACGAAAGAACTTCGAACGTCCAGGTATTAATTCAATAGGACTTTTATGTGACGAACTGGATAGACAAATTAGAAGACAATGTCCAACACAAAATAATCGGCTCAGGATAGAACTACAGAGAGTGTGGAACAATATTCTTCAAGAAACTTTGATGAAATTGATAGAAAGGATGTCAAAAATGGTGCGAGTAGTAATTAATAGAAAACGTGGATTATTATTTTTTATTTTCTCTATACATATGTAATCAGTAGCAGATCAATAAATATATTTTTTTATTTTTACTTTATTTAAAATTCTTAAGTACGCGTAAAATTTTCCATAAAATTTTTGAGCGGGAATACATATATAAGTATATATATGTATACATATACATATATATATATATTCTCAATAAGGACATAGCAATTTTGTATTTAAATAAAACAGAATATTTGAGATATTGGCCTGAAATTTATTCCAGGTTACACACGTTACACATGTTACATTTAACAATGGAATTCGATCTCATTTATTTGACCACCGCGAGCACGTTTGCAGCGATCGATTCTTTGGAGTCAATTTTCCACCGCTCTTTAACACATATCGGCCGGAACGTCGGCAATTTTGCGTTCGATATTGTCCTGAGCTCCTCTAACGTTGTTGGCTTGCTGGCATAAACCAACGACTTAACGTAACGCCATAAAAAGAATTCCAACAGCGTTAAATCGCATGAGCGGGGTGCCGCTCGATCGGACCATTTTTCGAGATTACACGGTTACTGAACCTCCCCTTCAATAGATCAATTGTTTGACGAGCGGTGTGGCAGGTGGCACGATCTTGATAGTACCACATATCACTGATGTCAAGTCCATCCAATTCTGGCCTAAAACAGTCTTCAAACATGGGACGATAGCGAACTCCATTGAGCATAACATGGTAATCATTTTCATCGACGAAAAAATATGAACCAATCATATGAAATGCACACTACGCGGTCACTTTTCGTTGTTGTAATGGAGTCTCTTGAAGCACGTGTGGGTTTGTTGTTGTCTAAAATGCATATTTTGCTTGTTGATATAGCTATTAAGTCAAAATGAGTTTCATCACTAAAGATGATTTTTCAACGAAATTCAGGACTTTCTTCAAACTTTAGCAGAGCCCAATCGGAAAAGTTTCGGCGTTTCAAATGATCGAGAGGCTTCAGTTCTTGAATTAATTTGATCTTGTAAAGGTGTAAACCAAGATCTTTAAGCGACATTAGCCACAATGTGGTTTGAGAGACTCCCAATTCCTGCGAACGGCGTGGAATTGACTCCTTTGGTTCATTTTGAACTGAAGCACTTACGGTTGAGTTATTTTCGGTACCTCGTTGTCAGAGGAACATCCAACAGGGAATATTTTGACTTGAATTTATCCACTATAGTGAGCACAGCCTGTCTGGTGGGACGATTATTACAACCGAAAATTGGAGTAAGCGATCTTAAAGTTGCGATCACCGACTTTGAACTGCGATAGTAATTTTTAATAATTTCCAAACTTTACTCGTTCGTGAACTTCACCAAGATAAAATTATTAACCTTGACTGACGTTTTGACGTTAACAGATCATGAAAAATGTTCAAGAGTGCGTTCGTATTGAACGATAAAATTATTATGTCCCTATTGGAAAATCTGATATATATATATATATATATAAGAAGGTGATAATTTTACGACCATACTTAATCAGAAGAAAACTGTGTTATTCGGTCTATTATGTCACTAAAAAGTTTCTTTTCTCAAACGCTCAATATATCGCTATTTATTTATACGATCTTCGGGAGCTATTAAATAATTTCTAATTAATTTGTGTCATAATGAAATATATTAAAATTTTATTAGCAATTTGCATACATCTTGGGTGAATACTCGTTTTTTAAATTCAAATAAATTTAAACGTAATAGGTTTTAACAACGGAAACCTGAGGTTTTTCGTTAAGTGTTTAGATATGCTTTCCATTTCGATTTTAAAGTACCCGAGGAAATATTTGCGAAGAAAAAAAATATTCTTAATCTTAGGAACTTACTTGCATTTATTGTTGCATATAATCTGTAAGATTTTACTCTTTTTTTATAATGAGGTGTTTTAGAAATTAAACGAGTCTCTTGCTCTTTTTCTTAAGTTTATTGAGCTAATAACTTTTTTGGATAGCTGGTCACATTTGTCAAGATTATTTTATTCATTATTTCTATTTATTTAGAAATATATCCATCTTATATTTATTATATTATATTATTATTATTATATTATATTTATTATGTATTGTATATTTCTTTTTGTTATATTTCCTTGTGAATTAAACTTTTCTTGTACCTTCATGTACTAGATCTTTAATATCAGTTTATTAACTCATTCACAGTTATAATCCAAACAAGACTTTCCAAGACAGATTACAAAAAAATTAATTTTCAAGAAAAATGCTCTTTAACATATTCTTTACCGAAAACTACAGCGTTTTAAAATTTTGGCAGATCTCTCAGATTTATACCTTTGTTTCCGTAACTTTATGACCCTGTTCGCCTTTCAACCATTCCCATACGGATATGACGTGGTCAGGTGAATCATCTACTGCTGCTAAGAGTGATCCACCGTCAGATTTACTGAAGGAGATACTTGTAACTGAGCTCGTGAAGTCGTTCATTCCGATTATGGCCTGAGTATGTAGAGAAATAGAATTCCAAATTCTGATGTGTGGTCTGGAATTTGATTTTGGATCATTTCCCCCGCACTGTCCACTTGCTACTAGGAGTTTATTGGGGTGTATAGCCAAACTAAAATAAAAAAAAGTTATCTATACTTAAGCAGATAAATGGTGATTATTAATAGCTTCCATTTTAATTAATAGTAATTATGAAACTCCTTCAGCTCTCTTCCGAAACGTCGTTAATATAAATTGATTGTTTTAGTATCACATACTGGTCGACAAACCCAATTCCAAAAGAAAAATTTTTAAATATTTTACAGAATTAAATTACTTTTTTTAAATTTATTACTATTTTACATTTACAACACAACATATGGAGGGTTTCATGTGCGAGAAACCGAAAGAAATTTGCTCTATATCAATATATTTTCTGCTTTTATCTTAACTTTGTGTATCTATTTACTTGAACTTGAAAATTATGCAGTTCGTATTAAGGATTAAGAACCGATGCATTACCCAAAAAATTTTGTTGTGCAATTCATCTGAGGGATTGCATATGGATTAAATTTATTGTGCACCGATTTTTTTGTCAGTTTTAGTTGCATGCGATTTCGGAACAGAAGCCAAATGTGGATTGGAGCAGGTCGGTTGAAAAGTACACGTGTTGTTTTAAAAGTTGATGTCGAATAACGATAAATCGAATGTTATATTACATTTCGTCTTAACATTTCATTAAAAAGTCTGCTGATTCTGCTCCATTTGAGGTTTAAATTATACATATGGAAGGGAAATATAAACTTCTCCGTTTAATTGGTTATAGTTGGACATTGTGTCCATCATGAAGTATATATTGCTGTCTGCTTCTGGGCTTCCGGGCTGGAACCGCGTCACTTGTATATCTGCCGACGTTTCGTACCCATTTGTATGGGAGATCTTCAGGGCTCAACTACTGCACTGCAACTGTTCCATACAAATGGGTACGAAACGTCGGCAGATATACAAGTAACGCGGTTCCAGTCCATAAGTAGATAGCATGGTGCACGACCGCGGACGTTTACGTACCAGATTAAGTATATATTGTTTACCTTTTCACATCATCTGTATGTCCCAGATAATGACGTTGATTTTGTTCTTCAACGTTGTGAAGAACAACGACGGCCGCTACAAAATACACCATTTCTCCAGTGGGCAAGAAATAGAGATTTGAGCGACAATCGCGGCCCCTATATCCGTAAACCCAATCTAATTTCAACTTTTGCGGAGGTGCGGTTTCTACTTTCATGATATCGTAGGTGTCAGCTATGTCGGATGGTGCTGGTAAAATGATTTGCTTGCCCCGCAAGTACATTTTAAGTGTTTGATCCTCTTCATTATAAGTAGCATCTTTGGTGCTGTAAAGAAATGGATGTTTTAGACAGACTTAAAATTGGCAATGTATAAAAGAAATAATAATGTATAATAATAACAGGCTATAGGCAGCTGTTTTGTGAATAAATGAAATACGTACGTGGTGATTGGTGTTATATTGTATCTTTCTAGAAATTTTAAGTAATATTTTTATAATTAATGAAATAATTCATTGTAGAATAAAGCGATAACCGGCACAGTGACAGACAATATGTCTATCTTTCGGATAGAAATAATATGAGTGCTTTCACTTCCATCAGAAGGATGGATATATTGTTCTTTCTCATTGCTTTCCGACTTTCATAATACCTATTCCATTTGGCATGAGTTTAACAATTATTAATCGTAACTGATATCGATTTATTAAATGAGATTTCGTTTATGAGGCATCGGTAGCAAATATAGAATAGTGTATTAAGAAATGAGTGTCATAAGATCTTATCGTATAGGGCCAATTTAGTGCACGAATAGCGTAGCCCTAAAGGTCGAGTGCGATAAGTGTCTTATGACACAAATTCTTTATTTTTTTTGTAATTTGACTCTTTTACGACCTCTTCTAGATAAAGTTAGCAAATTAAAAATTTGGGAATTTTCATGGTGATTGACAACACACGATTATAATTTAAATTTTTCATTTGTAAATTTCTATTGAATATTTTGAATTTGTGGTACTTAATTTAGAGTACAATGAATGAGAATTTTTCATGTATTCTAGCTACAATTAAAGAC
Source organism: Dermolepida albohirtum (assembly GCA_031893035.1). Taxonomy (NCBI): domain Eukaryota; kingdom Metazoa; phylum Arthropoda; class Insecta; order Coleoptera; family Scarabaeidae; genus Dermolepida; species Dermolepida albohirtum. The sequence continues at coordinate 161,524 of JAVIWB010002274.1, read as the reverse complement.
GTTGTTGAAAACGTCGTAAATAATTTCTTTCCTATTAAATTTAGGATCAATTATGAAAAGCGGTTCATGAAATTTGAAGATTGGTGCAAAGAAAATGAACCCGAAACAGATTTACCTGCATATTTTCAATGGCAGTGTCTAAATATACCGTTTACTACGTGGACAATATTCACATCTTCTGTTAAATCGTTTGTGATTATTTGATATTTAGTTGATTACATTTGGATTTGGCAGTTCGGCTTGACATTTTTTACGTTTAGATCTGATATGAAATTTCAATTGACCAGTCTTGCGTTCAAAGCAGTAAATTAGAAAAATTGTATTTGTAATTAATTTATATATTCCAGACCATAATCCTGATCTTTGAATGATTCATGAAGATACTAAATTCAAGTACGACCTCTATGGCATCTATTCTTTCTCCTAATAAGTGTGAACAAATATTGCCAGTAACATAGATCGAAAACTCTGCGAAACAAAGAAACAGAAATTTTGTAGTCGATTACTATTGGTGATTGAACGCTGATGTTCTATGACCTCTTATCGAAAATAAAGTCCGTGGGAGTGAATAGCAAAAGCAAAGTTAGGAAATTTTACAGATAGTGAAGAAATCTTAATCTGGCAAAGATTCATGGGACAAATTTTCTGAGATTGTGAGAGAATACTGATGATTGATTGTAAACGAAAAAGATTATCTTAAGTTCCCAATATCGTGACATACTTTTGAGAGAATATAATTAATCATTTAGCGAACGACTGGAAGAATCGATTAATGTTGTGCAACTTCTTCATGATAATGTACAGAAACGACTTCAATGGGCACAATCACATTGTGACACATTGTAACAGTCAAAGAGTGGAATCACATTTTATAGATCGACGAATGTAAGTCCGAGGAGAATTTTCGTTCAAAGAACGAAGCACGAAAAAATTTTCCCTGATTGTGTTGTGCTCACTATAAATTAGGGAAGAAGTGATGTGGTTGTGTGGGGTTATTTTTCCTTAACGAGCACTGAAGATCTACGCAAAATTGAAGAAAAAATGAGAAAAAAAAATACTTATTAGCATGCAATCCAATAACGTCAGATATGTTAACAGACGACAACTTTATATTTATGCAAGACAATGATCAATAATATACAGCACTAAAACACTGTGTTGGAAATAATGACATGGCCATCACAAATTCCAGATCTCAATCTCATCGAGTAATTATGGGATGAACTGAATAGAGAAATAAGAAAAGTATGTCCAACTTCAATAATCCATGTATGGAACACTCTCCAGGAAGAATGAAACAATATTCTGAACGCATATTGGAAATTATGACCTTTGAAGATTTAGCAAGTAATAATACTTAATGTTATTAAAACTCTTGTTTTTTTTAATTTTTATATTTATAATCAGAAAGTCGATGGTAAGAAAAGTTTTCAGCCTAACACCGGAACTAGTATTTTTTCATATTCTGTTTCATTTTTTACCATAATCTCTTTCTAAGTCTATGCACTTTTCCCAGCGATGCTTCCATCTTTTTAATCCTTCTAAATAGTAGTTATAATGTTAAATATATTTTTTCAAAGCAAATTCGTGTTAGTCTTTAATGATTTTGCACATTTAGGTCAATGTCAGAACGGTCCGTCAGTATAGGTTTTATTTTGAAGCATGTTTATGTGTGATATATTTTTGACTCTTTCTTTTAAAATTCCTTTTTTTACATTAAAAAAAATCTAAATTGTCTTAATATGTAATTTTATTTTTAAATTATGTGTGCGAATATATTAAAATTTAATAAACTTACAATAACTAATAGTGAAATTTAAAAAAAAAGTTTAAGCATCCTTGAATGCTATTACACTTGGCATTGTTATATGGAAGCGCTCATGCGGAAATTGTACGTTGAATTTTAGCACTTCTTTTTAGGTAAAGCCATTTTAGAAATAAACAATCAATGAAACAAAAAGTAACCTCTGGTACGTCTCAGTGCGTATAAATTAATTGTTGCGATATCTATTCACGATTTTGATTTTAAAATAACATAGGAGAGCATCTTTAAACAAAAATTAAAAATGATGTGCTCGTCATCATTTGGTAGCATTAATGTATTTATAATGCATAAATAGTAACACGTATTCGTGCAACTGATTTCATTTAATGTGAAAATGCGGGTTTAATTATAGTAGCCACTTATCTGACAGTTAAAGTAACTCAAACAAAAACAAATATATTCCATCACCGTTTTTCTCGTCGGTTCGTTGTCGTTGTTCTCTTCGGCCGCGAAGTTCGTGGAGTCGGCTTGCGCGTATGATTCATGTGGTCAACACACCAACACTACTGCTAAATCGGACATGTGCAATTTATATGTTTCAAGTAGTTTTTGACCGCATATATGTAGACAATTACGATCTTTCGCCGGCGCGCAGAATACTAACAATTTATCCGGTGTGTGTGCGTATTACTCCTGGGACAGATATGAATGGGACTGATTAGGAAAAGATAAAGATAACAAAATTGACTAATAACAAACACCGCTTAATTCGGATAAAAAAGAATGCATCGAGCATTTTACTGTATATGATTGCATGATTACATGTTTTTTTATAGTATAAATTGGTTTGACAGATTAGGCTATTAATTTGGAAAAATGATAATGAAGGTTAATGATCTACTTTCTTGATATTATTAGAAAGTAGGAAAATATTGTTTGCTTTAATAAGAAATTTTTTCCACAATTAACAAATTATTAAAGTGCAGACATAAGTTTAAAATAAATACTATTTCTGTAACAAACGAATTATTTGTTAATGTTTTTTCTTCTTTTAGAAAAATTCGTATTCAAAACAGTTTTTTATTAAAAAGTGTGTTATTCTATTTTATTGATAGAAACTCTTCAATATTATTATACATTGGCATCCTTGTCAGATATCTGATCATTGTTAATTTATTTAAATTATATATTATGAACGTGTACTTGGTGAATTGGGGAATTTTAGTATACTCAAGTATTCCCAGAATAATAATTAAAATTTTGTTGTTTGTTGCAACTAATCGACTAATTTATATTAGGTTAAAGCATAAGTTCGCAGCTTCTTTATTGAACTCAAATTTTATTAATTTTTAAATTATAGTCAGTTGGATACTACCCATTATTATGGCCAATTCTCGAGTTGATTAGCGTAAATCATCAATTAAAACGTTCAGACGATTTTCATTAAAGTCCCATGGTTTTCCTGAACGTTGAAAAACGTTTATGTCAAAATAGCACTTTTTAAATTGAGAAAACTATTTCTGCGCTGTTCTTTCCCCAGTTACGTTTTCTCCGTAAATGGCACAAATGATTCTAGCAGCTTCTGATATATTAACTCCTCTATTGAACCCGAACATAAAGACCTGTCGGAAATGGTCGCTTTTTTCCACATTCAATTTTCCTTTGTCAATAAATAAGACAATCTTTGCACTAATTTACAAATTAAAAAACTATTCAATTAAACAATAATATGACTTAAAATAACTTTGACATTTACCTAACAATTTTTCTAAGGCACTCATATTCTAGAAACTACGGTCGCTACGAATGTATATCAACTTTATACTATGCACCAAACGTTATTTACTTTTATTACTAACTTACATGCATTAAGACTAAACATATGATCTACTTGTGTATGTTGTTCACATTTTGCTTATGAAGATGATTTGACTGACGGGAATTAAGGTTTAATTATTAGTACCATCTTTTCGAAAAATTTGTTCATATTTTGTATTAACATTTACTAAATTGTGTTTATATGGGGTTGATGAGAAAATGGAGAACCAACGAGAGCATTTTCGGCGTTTAATGCTTTTTTGCTGAAGGATGCAGTTCAAGCCGTGAAAAAGATATGAGGTGTATACCGAGAGAATGATGTAAGTGAACGAACAATGCGTAAAAGGTTTGTAAAATTTAGACAGTGTGAATTTATCCAGGAAGACAAGCAACGCTTCGGTAGGCCTTCCGTGGTAGGTGACAACCAAACCACGGCATTTATTACAACAAACCAGTGTATTACCATTTGTGAAATAGCAGAAAAGGTATCGAATTCAAATATTTACAACCATTTCATGCGAGTTGGCTTCATTAGTCGCAGTGATGATTAGATACCCACACAAAGCGAACACAATTTATTGGAGTGTATTTTCATGCGCGATTTGTTGCTTAAACGTAACGAAAATCAGCCTTTTTTGAAGCATATGATAAAGGAGGATAAAACTGGATCGTCTATAACAATGTAGAGTGAAAACGATCATGGCGTTATTCAAGTGAACTGCAATCAACCATCCTAAATGCAATATTCATGCACATAAAATTAGGATTTGTTGTTAGTGGGATTGGAAGGGCGTCGTTTACTATGAGCTGTTGTCGCATAGTTAAACAATCAACTGTCAAAGATATTCTAATTAGCTGGATAATTTGAAGAAAGCAATTGAACACAAACGCTCAGAATTAGTGTAATTGTAAAGCAGTGGTCTTCCAACAGGATAACGCGAGATCGCATGTGTGTTTGGTTATTGGACAAAAGCTATTAGAGCTTGTTTCCGATATCTTGCTTCATCCATCATATAGTCCGGACTTGACACCGTCAGACTACCATATGTTGCGCTCTTTACAAACTTTTTTTATGAGAAAATCAGTCAATTCTCTGAAAGACTGCAAACATCTTGAGGAGTTTTTTTAGCACTAAAGCAGGATTTTCTATGAGAGTGAGATAATGAAACTCTCAGAAAAATTCCGAACTATTGTTAAACATAGCGGAGAATATATTATTTAATAAACCGAATTGTTATTATAGAAATTTTAATTTTTAATCCACCTTAAAAATCGGCGGTGACTTTCCGAACAACCCGGTATATAAATGCGCTGATGATATACGGAGAAAAGCTTAGATATAATACTTCTAGATTAAAATTTATTATATACATTTATTTCTATAATCATAGTGATTATATTAATTTCTTTCTGTAATAATATGAGATAATTTACAGAAATGCTACATTGCAATTTCTGTACACCCACATGTAATTTTCCTAATACGCTACACTATATTTAATGCTTGCTATTATATAAGCTTCTATAGAATAATTTCATTGTATTTCATTATGGATATGTGGGTGTATGTATTCAAGGTTTTAGCAGATTCTTTTATCCCGTCCGCTTGTTATTTACCTATAAATCACGATAATTCAATTAAGAACTAAAATAGAATTGCCGTCACAATTTTAAAAGCTACCTACTAAGCTTTGTTTGTAATTAATCATTCGGGTCTTAAATCTTGAATACTTACATACGTATTTGATAATACCTGCATTACAAGAACAGTTGAATTGGAAACGATCGCTTTTTAATAATAATATAAAAGACACCTGTGGATGTGCATTTCAGCAGGTAGTCTAGGCGACACATTAAATTAGTCAAGTGTTTAAAAAGAAATTACTTAGTTTACTGAAGAAAAAAATCGTTTTTCATCAAGACAACGCACTCTATCACACAGCTCAAAAAATCAGCGCAGGAATTAGTGAATTAAAGTACAAATTACTGCAGCATTCACCCTATTCACCAGATTTAGCTCTTCTTGACTTCTGGCTGTTCTCACATCTCAAAAAATTCATCGAACGAACAGGTAATAGCAGCCGTGGGAACGTATTTCGAGAGTCTATCGGATTCTCACTTCACACGCAGAGAATCCATACATTAGAAGATCACTGGAACAAGGGTATTGAAGTCAAGAGAAATTGAATAATAAAATGATTTCAAACCATAAAATCGCGTTTTTTTATCGAACGACAAAACTTATTGAACAACCTGACAGATTTAGTCAATCACCCTAATCAGTATAATCACTTGAGCAGCCTTTTTCGAAATTTTTGTATTTCTTCGAATGAGATTTCACTTAGAAGGACATTTTAAAACAATACTTATTTATTTATTTTCATTTTCATTTTCGCATAAACATTGTAGTATAACTAAAATCTTTCAAATTTTTTTTGGTTGTACCAAATACGAAACAATATAATAATGTTACAAACAATGACGGCTAGTTGTGGGACTTAATTTTATCAAATATGAACGATTTTACTTTACTGTACCTTTATTACCCTACCATTGAATTTGTTTTTTAATTTGAGTATTCTCATTACTGCAGTTTTTTCTTTCTGCTAGTAACTCTTGGTATAATTTTTACAAAGCTTTGTCATTCTACACTTGTCTTTTAGGGATTGATTGGTCTTTTCCGGTATCTTATACTGATGTGAATGACGATTTAGATGCTTTTTATGTAATAATCTATTCGATTTTGGACCCTTATGTTCCTCGTAAATATCTAGACATATCTATCCTTCTTGGTTCACATTTGAAATTATCGCCAATTTGAAAATAGTTAATCTGGTACGTAGACTTCCGCGGTCGTGGTCCATGCTATCTGCCTCTGGGCTTCCAGGTTGGAATCGCGTCACTTGTATATCTGCCGACGTTTCGTACCCAAGCCCAGAAGCAGATTGAAAATAGTTATTGCCACAAAAATCAAAACTAAGAAGTTATTCAAAGAAATAAATTCAAGCCAATTGTATTAGCTATTTTGCTGATGTAGGAAATTCGATCATAACTACTTCTTATCAGCTACGGGACTCTACGAACAAATAGAGGTTTCATTAAAATACCAAAACTTCATGATGGCATTGGATAGGTTTTCATCGACCTTGTTAACATATGTAAGTAATGCTTTACCATATTTCTTATTGCCTGTAACGAAAATTGAATTAATTAATGGCTACTTTCCCTAATAAGCACACATCTGGTGACACTTTGTTACTGTTTTATTCCAGAACACAGTTATGTTATCGCTATCCCTCTTCACATTGTTAATTGTTTATTTATCTACTACCTCCAACATTTTCGCTAATCCATGGAAGAAGTATTGTACCAATACATGAAGAAAGTGATTCCACCTCGCTTCCTAATTGTAGACATACTATTATTATATCGAACTTTCCGAAATTATATGAAAAATTCTTTATTCTTTATAGTCAATAGCATTCATTTTTTTTTCAAATCTTTGTCATTATACACTTGCTTTTTAGGGATTCATTGATCTTTTCTTGCATCTTAAATTGATGTGAATGAAGCTTTAAACGCTTTCTATGTAGTAATCTGTTCGATTTTGGACCTTTATGTTCCTCGTAAATATCAACCTAGACATAAATTCATTGAATTAACATGACTACAATGTCCCAATACATCTGTGAAGTTTTGGGAAGATTTGGCCAGATCTGTTATTTACAACAACATGTGTAAGGCTTTCGATTTAATATATCATGATTTTGTTAAAAAATTCTAGTTTATATGGTCTTCCTCAAATTCGAACAATCTTCTCCGATCTTACTTGATTTAACAAAAAGCTTAAAATAACTTAAAACAGATATATAGATATGGCCATTAACTAAAATCAATAAATTGTGATAACAAGGAAGAAAACAACGTTTCCCACAGCATTCATAACCAAAAATGAAATTAAAACATCCTAGATAACGTTGGAATGTTCTAAGGGACTAATTAGTATTGTCAAAAATGATTTAAAAATGAATCCAAGACAGTTTATAGTTGAAAAGAAATTTAAACTCGTTGGAAAACAAAATTAAATAAAGTTATAAAAATAATTGCATTTTTCAAGCTATTAACTGTTCGATTGCCGAAAACTAATGACTAAAAAAAGAGGTTACAATTTATGAGAAATCCCATAGAAAAAATAAATAAGCAAATATAACATTACGTTAACTTCAAAATGATGAATAAAAATTAAACTAGTAGATTATTTAAGAATAATCTAGAATACGAAAAAGTAGCAACACAGAGCCATAATGAAATAATCCCAACAAAGTGAAATTTTATAAAATAAAATGAAATTCGTTTAGGATATTAAAATTGTCTAATTTCAATATTTGCAAAAATATTAACACTGGATATATAGTGAGGTGCACAAAATACGAACCAAATATTAACCTTACGGAAAATCATAATGTTAAACTCCAAAAACATACAAAATGTAAAATGAACTCGCAACAAGTTTGCTTTGTTTTTTGTCAATAATTGTAGTATCTGATGTGTTACTAGTAGTTTGTGTGTCTCTGCGGATTGTCCTGTTCCAGTACAACCTATAAGTGCATTTATAATATACCGTATTAGTTTTCATGAATTATTATTATTATTATATATATTATTATTATTATGGTCGGATGTTCACATTTGATGATTTTCAACATTCCTGTGGTGCATGAAAATTTTCCTGACTTCATTGATTAATGTTTTTTTTATATATGATGTTAGAAACTACATGACATTTATTTATAACATATTTTTATGATCAAATTCGTTGAATTTCCGAAACCCATTAAATATCGTTGTATAGATCGATCGAAAAATGACTATTTATAATAACTGTAGTTCAGAAAGTATGTTCACTTAACTGATATCAGTTTAAACAACACTTCAGTTTATAATTATTGCGAAAAAAAATGCGAAGTACCGTGTATTTCTCACATTTTCCCATTATCAATGATGTCTCAGCAAAAATTTTTCAAGTACCTGCTATGTACGTATTGAATTGTTAAAATATTACTTTTATGAAGATTGCATATTGTCATGTATACTTGTACGTAATTTTGTAATATTATGCAATAGAATAATCAAATAAATACGATTACTTCTTACCTACGCTAAGTATTATAATTAGCAGCTTGTGGTTAGTACAAGGATTCAAACTTTAGGTTAATCTCTTGTAAATATGGAACGCAAAATAATGTTTGATGTTCTCCGTCTATGCTCATTCTCAATCAAACCATTTTTAAATTGTGTAAATGTCAAAAGTATTTTCATTAGATAATTATTATGTGTCTAATTGAAGCAATTCTAGGAATTGATATGAACATGATTCTATGCAGTCAAATGATGAATGTAAACACTAGGGTAAAAATAGTGAAATGTTTGTAACAGGTCTTTCAACAGGGACTTCCGAACTTTGACAGTTGAAAGCGGCCATATTGTGGAAGCTACATTTGCCGAATTGGTTGTCGTTTATTCAGTCTGTTTTGACAAATCACCATGGACGGACATAGCGTTCAACAATACGTGCAAATTATAAAATTGTTTTATCAAAATATATGTTTTGTTCGGGCAACGTTCCGCGCTCTTCGCCCATTTTACGGTCGCCATAATCGTCCTAGCGAGAGGACTATTCGCAGTGTGGTGGATAAACTGAGTCCACTGGTTCAGTAAACAATTAACTAACACCCGTACGATGACGAAACGCAAGATCTGCCGAAAACATCGCCGCTGTCCGTGAGAATGTGCAGGAAAATCCGAGGCAGTCGAAAAAAAGCCGCGCGGACGTTTGCACGATGTTATATTACATACATAATGGCATCAATAGGCCTTTCAAACGAATAAAAAATTTCGATGATATCTCACACACACTTTGTTTTATTTAAATTTAAAGGTAGGAAGCGCTTGATGAAAGACCCGTTAGAAACAGTTATTGGCAGTTGGTAACCGTCTAACATATTCGACAAATTGCGTAAAAATTACTAATGTTGATCGGATTGTGTTGGTAGCTTACTCAAACCGCTCAGTTATTTTCAACTGTATAATTTCACGGCGAAAGTTTCCTGATTAATCAACAAATTAACTAAAATAACAACAATTTTCAAGCCAGGAAAATAATTGTTTTTGAGAACTATTGACCTGTTTCTTTGGTATCTAACTTGCTAAAATCTTTGAGTTCATTTGTGGATACAGTAGAGTCTCGGTAAAGTGAACTAATTTAGACAAGTCCTGTTCATTTCATCTAACGCCTTCACTTTAGTTATTTGAAAAATTACAACAAAATCTAAATTATTTTGTATGGACATAAAACCGGACTTGCACCATCATTAGTTTTGTTTATTATTTCACCTTTCTTACTTGATGTTAAAGTCTTCATTGTTTTTAACACATTTTACTAAGTAATCACCATGCAAGACAACAAAACACTAGTAGAATGCATACACATGACACAGACACATGAAGCAGTGAAATAATTAGAGGATTTACATTATTGATCCATCCAAGCGCATGCACTCTATCAAATACATACAAAACAAATTGTTCACTGTATCGAGTTGATTGTAGTCCTTACCTTATAAAATACTTCGTGTAAAAATTTATTTGTTGATATACCGAGTTGTCCATTTTATGGAGTATTCACCTTATTATGACTCTACTGTATATGTATAAACGTGTTAATAGATTACTTAATGTAAATCAACATGGTTTCAATAGAGGTAGGTTAACAGCGACAAATTTGTTCAACTTCACAAAAATTTTAGAAGCGCTGGGTGAAAATAAATAAGTAGGTGTGATTTACATAGAATTCAGCAAGGTTTTTGACTGCATACAACATCAGATAATTTTAGATAATCTACGTGCATTCGGCACGTGCAAGAAATGTTGAAGATATTAAAATCATACGTTGGAAATAGAGCACAGTTCGTTGAGTATGAGGGAGTGAGATTTGAACTTTTTGTTACAACTACTGGTGCAGCTCAAGGGTCTACCCAATGTTTACACTCTTCATTAATAATGTCAGTGAATGTCTATCTTCCACATCACTGTTACATGCTAATGATTTTAAGATAATCCGGAGAATAAATCTTAATGATTGTTAATGTTACAGAAAGATATTAATAAATTATCAGAGTGGTGTGTAAATAATAAGTTAAATTTAAATATATCTAAATGTAATGTCATTATTTACTCTACGAAAACTGAAAATATTGAATATGGCTATGTGATAAAGAATAATAAAGTGATTAGATATGAGACGGTTGAAGATTTGGGAATATTTTTTGATGGGAATTTGTCCTTCAATAAGCATGTTGTAGATATTTATTCAAGTTGTTAGGATTTATTACATGAACTCCAAATTTTGATACTGTAACTTCATTATATACACAATACTCTAATGCGGAGTAAGTTGGAATATGGTTGTCAGATTTCTTAAATATTTATTTTTAAAGAAATATGGTTAATACTCTGATTTTAATATTTCATATGGATACTTATTAAATAAGTTTAATTTTAATTCATTATGTAATAACAGAGAAGTGGTTTCTCTTTTGTATCTTCATAAATTAACTCATAACTATGTAGAAGATTCAACGTTTTTGAAGACAATCAACTTTTATTTTTCAAGATATAACTCGAAAACCGAAGATGTCATACAATATAAAGCGATAAATAAGAGTCTACATCACATAATCCCTTAAGGTTGAAATATAACCCCTTTCCCCATTCATTTTCGTATTCTGTATACGTATTTCGACAACTAAGTTGTCATAATTAGCAGATAATCAAACAGTGTCGCACCTGGAAAACTACGGCAAAAACTCGCACGAAACAAAATTCCGTACACGATCTGAACCGTGGAAAGTCAAAACGCACAGTGTGCGAAATTTGTTTCGTGCGGGTTTTTGCCGTAGTTTTCCTGGTGCGGCATTATTTAACTATCTGCTGATGATGACAACTTAGTTGTCGAAACACGTATACAGAATACGAAAGTCAATGTGGAAAGGGGTTACATGTCAACCTTAAGTGATTAAGTTAATAGGCTCCATCAAAAAAATTACCTTAAAATTCAAACTGAAGAATGTGTTTGAAAAAGAGATTCTCTTTATTTAACACTTGCAAGGAACAGCGAAAGAAGTCAAGAAATAGCAGAAGGCAATGCATAAGAATAAGTAATAAAGCATATTACTGCTCCAAAAGGTACAATATAACAAAAACTTAAACAAAGGAAGGCCAAAAGAAGCAACGATCGCTCGTGAACTATGAAATAAGAAATGATCAGTTACAAGATGTTGAGATTTCCAAGAAAACAAAAGTTAATGCAGTGGCTGCATAAAGGGTCTCCGCCATAAAAAAATTTAACCACAGCTTTCAAGCGGAATTAATAGTAACGGCTTCAGGAAACTGCAAAAAGGTTCTATTGGTTGAGTATACGAAGAACAGCACTACAATTATCAGTATTAATGATTTTTATAAAAGCATTCGAAATTGTAAAACTCTCATCCTAATGAAAATATCTTAAAATATTATTGAAGAAATTTCATACTAATCAAGACAACTGGAGGTTACATAAGCTTCAAAACGTACGACAAATTATTGAGGAATTTAATTTGCAGAAGTTGAGACAGTTACCTATACCCCCGATCTACCACCCAACAATTGCTTATAAAAATTATTTTGATTTTCATTTATTATTTGTTAAAATATGTTAAATATAAATATTATATAACCAATTACGAAGATAGTTTGACAAGTAGTGAGAATGACACATAGGTGGCGCTCTAATTGGTAAAACAAATGCACTGTAATTTAGCTTGCCTATTTATATGTTTACATTCTGATATTTAGATAAATCGGATGATTAGTTTATTTTTGACAGCTGATTGAAAAAGAAGCAACACGTTGTTTTGTTAAAATGGAAAAAGCAGAGTGTCGAGCGGTGATTAAATACTTCGTAATTAAGGGTATGAAAGCTACCGAAATAAAAGATGAGTTACGGGAAACATTAGGTGAATCTGCTCCATCATCCGCCACAATAAGTAGATGGGCAAATGAATTTACACGTAGTAGAACAAGCTGTGTTGATGAAACGCGCTCTGGAACACCCAAAATCGTGACTTCTAAGGAAATGATTATAAAAATCTATTATATTATTACGCAAGATCGACGACTCAAAGTGAAAGAGATAGCAGACATGGTAAACATTTCAACAGAACGCGTACACCACATTTTAACGAAAGAATTGGGCCTTTCCAAGCTTTCGGCAAGGTGGGTGCGCGATTGCTTACGACTAATCAAAAGTTCACTCGTTTGCGCATTTCCAATGAGTGTTTGGACCTTTATAAGCGGAATCCGGTTGATTTTTGTAAGCGATTTGTTACTTGCGATGAAACTTGGATACACTACAGTACACCCGAAACTAAACAACAGTCGAAACAATGGTTAGAACGTGGTTCTGCACCTCCAAAGAAAGCGAAAACCACTTTATCGGCAAACAAGGTGATGGCATCAATTTTTTGGGATTCATAGGGCATTTTGCTCATTGATTACCTTCAGAAAGGTGCCACAATAAACGGACAATATTACGCAGAACTTCTACAAAAATTAAATATTGAGATTCGTGCTGAACGGCCAAGAATGATAAAGAAAAAGTTTCTGTTTCACCAAGACAACGCTCCCTCGCATACCAGCACAGTTGCGATGTCCAAAATCCACGAGTTGCATTTCCAATTAGTACCGCATGCGCCTTATTCGCCGGATCTAGCCCCTTCCGACTTCCACCTTTTTCCAAAATTGAAAACGGCACTAGGTGGAAAGAAATTTTCGTCTAACGACGAGCTTATCATCTTCGTAAATGAATATTCTGCAAGCCTTTCCGAATCGCATTTTAGAGATGGCATAAAGGCATTTGGAGCACCGTTGGAATAAATGTATTGCCCTTTTAGGAGAATACATTGAAAAATAAAAATTATTTTGTATTTAAAAAATTCGTTTTTCTTTTCCATTCTCACTACTTGTCAAACTACCCTCGTATATATGTGGGCAGTTAGCAATAGAATAGTTAGGTTGACTTCGATGTAAGACTGGCGATTGGCTTTACTGCTTATTTCTAACGTTTCCCATTGATTGCCATAACCTAATTAATTAAAATATTCACATGAAACGAAAACACGAAAAAATATCACTAATGTACGAAGATAAAAAAAGCTCTAATTTGAACATTTTTGTGCTACTAACTACAGACAGATCATATTGCTCAAGCCGTATAATGTCAATATTCCGAACGAGAATTTCCAGAAGTAGTAAATATTTTTCAAAGAATCACATTTTCATACACATACTTATTGATAGAAGGATCTGTCTCATATTTAATATTTATAAATAAGTAATAAGTATCATTCCGTTTCGTTTTCAATTATAATTTTCGACTAATACATAAAAATAGATACATAGACAGAGGTGTCATAAGTTTTTCATTTCTTTCACGAATTGATAAAGAACTGAACACTTTGAACTACGTTGAAGTTCGGAATTCAACAAATATTCACAGTAAATAAAGTCTACCTCTCTCAAAATTATGCATGGGAATATTTGACATTCTTACAGTTCTTGAAATTTTCACAAAATTGAAAACAAATATTTCCATTTTTATATTGACCGAATTTCACTTTATACCTCTGCATGTTCTAGATTCGTTTATGCATTTAATACATTAACAAAACAATTAAAAAGTAACACACATACCATATATTGTACCGGAGTAAATTGGGCATGATTATATAACTACTTTCGACAATTAATAAGTGTAATTTATTATTATTCACTTCATATAATCATTACGGTCTGGAACGCTTTCACGCTTCCGTATATTAACATTATTACCGGGTTATTAAAACATTTTCTGTTTTAATAACAAATAATAAGTTTAAACACTAACGAACGACACGCGATTCGTTCACAAAAACAAATCCATGTCTTTTAATCTCTTTTACAACATCTGCACACTTCACTAGCTCGTTTGAATGAGACTACTGTTGCTTTTAAGTTTCTCATTTTATTTAATTTTGCAAATTAGTCTTTTGTCGCATAAATAATGTGTTTTATGTGTCCAATGAAGCAACCGTTGATGTAATGTTTATTTTAACGTGTATAATTGGCAACTCCATAAAAGTAATTGACCCGATCAATATGGAAGAGACTTCTTTTAAAAAAACAAAACAGCTGCGACACCCACGAGTTCGTACATATTTAAAGGTGTACATTTTTAAGGAAGTAGATAAAAAATGTAAATAGAAATTACAGAAATACGTAACAGAAACTAGGGAAAAAATGCACCTACCCATGCTTCACGTTTGACGTTGATAAGTTGGACTTTGTAAATAGGTTTAGGAATGATTTGTTTAAAAATCTAGAAACAAAAAGAAACAAAAAATCATGCAAAATCAAAACAAATAGCAAATAATACTTTTCAAATAAATTATACAAAATTCTAGTAAATTATAATTGCAAAACATTCAACTTATATATAAAATAACTACAATAAATAGCGAATTAATAACGATGGTATAAATAAATTTGGCGTCAAACTAATCTGAAACTTTCATAACTTCTTATACGAGGGTCAATAACTAGTAAACCTAGACCTTTTATTTTTCCAAGTATTGTCCTTGTAACTCATTATAGTCCACAGATATTTGGGTCTTTTCATTAAGCTTTAGCTAATTGTTATAAATATGAGTTAAGTAGTTCAAAATGCAGTTCATGCCAGTAGTAGTGTGAATGTGTACATTGTCCTGAAGAAAAAATACTTTCTTCTTTATGTGCGGTCTTTTAAAAAAGAAGAAAGAAGTGCATATACGTTTGTTATCGTTTCACTGCAGTCCCAAAAGAAGGAAGCCATAATCTTTCACTTGTTCTAACCTTGCTCCATTGTTGGTATATAGTGGTGTATCCAGGCTTCATCAAACGGTATAATTTGACGTAGAAGTCGCCAGGTCATGTCTTAACTTTTTTGAATTGAAGTTTGAAATGCGGTCTTGTCTATGTTTGTGGTCCACAGTCAACTAATGCAGCACCCATCTTGTACATAATTTTTTCGTCTCATATTTATTATGCAAAATCGAAACACGGATCCATATGAAATGTACAGAGCCTTTGATACTAAGCTTACTTTTATTCGACGATCATATAGGACCTCATCGTGTATTTCTTTTATAATGTCTGGAGTACACACGTTTTTTGGGCGTCTATTATCGACGGTTTAAACAGGGACAAGCTAGGGATATAATTTAAAGTACGATTTTTGCTACATGACACAGCTTTAGTCAAATTTTATTTGAGTCGACGGCTTGAATAGAGACTAGTTGGGGTTCATCCAATGTACTGGCCCGTCTATCTGTAAATCAGGTATTTATCATTTTATGGATTTAAGCTGAGCGGAGTCTGTTTGATTCTACGAAGACTTAAGTTAAAAATATTGTTAATAAGAAACTTATTTATTATTAACGTGATGATGATTGTTGTATATTAATCCTGCTGAGCAATCTCTATGAAATGCATGATATTTTATTCATTAAAAGCCAAGATACGCGGAATTTAAATGATAGTGGCTCGTATACCTGGGTCGTAAAATGAAAAAATGTGAATATTTGTAATACTCAGGGCAATAATTTATGACATTTTAATTAAAAAATTTTATCTTCGAAAACTAAATTCAAGATTTATTCCATATTGATTCATGCATGACCAAAATTGTATCACTTGGGTATTGCAAAAACATCATTAGAAAAGCTCTAAAAGCGAAACTTCTATTATAACGATGATTATAACTGGTAATGAGATGTAGTGTTTCCAATACGGTTTAGAAACCAAGCCTCGAAATGATAATTGACGGTTATGAAAATAAGGAAACTCAAAGAAATTTCGATTGGTCAAATCAAAAATCTAAATAGTCTTCGTTGCTTTTTACGTTCTGAAAGACTTATCTATAAAGAATTAATTCTAAGTGGTACGCGATTAATGCTGAATATAATTTTGGTGTATTGAAGTATTTGGTAAGCCAAATTTGTCATATTTACCCAGAATATTAAGGACCAAGCAGTTGGTGATTTTTGCACAAAAATGACATCGTTTGTAAATTATTACTATTTTTTTGACCAATGTGATTTTGTTTCTCTATCTCATATTCAGGTGATTGTTTTAAAGCTCTAAGCTGCATTTGGCGATGAAAGGAAACAATTTTGCATCAGCTCAAGACATTAAAAGGTCTTCGACAAACAATCTCACCATAAAAAAGTCATTTAATGCGTTCCTTGAACATGTCAATTGTTGTCGTTCTGGTGAAGGAGAGTATTTCGAATACATAAGGGGTTCTGCTAAGATATCTTAACT
The DNA here is from genome assembly GCA_031893035.1 of Dermolepida albohirtum. Lineage (NCBI taxonomy): Eukaryota > Metazoa > Arthropoda > Insecta > Coleoptera > Scarabaeidae > Dermolepida > Dermolepida albohirtum. The sequence goes on along the minus strand of JAVIWB010002274.1, from coordinate 144,507 downwards.
ACTTTCTTTTTTTAAGCTATTCTGGTTATTTTGGGTGCAATTTGTTTAGTTTAGTAAGAAGTTTATGCGGTATAGCTTTAAACTGTGTCAACAATAGTCGGTTAAGCAACTTTTCATTAGCTATATATGTATTTAGATATAATATAAGCACCATCCAATGAAAAAAGGTTAGCTGCTTAATTATTATGTCGATTCTTATCGAAATATGGGAATGTAAAATGTTAAAAAAGATATATGGCGGAATAAAAGTAGATCTAGATTGGAGAAAAATAGCAAATTAAGAAATAACAAAACCGAATCAGCTGACTAAGTCATAAAGACTGCGAGTCAATGGAGTGTTGAAATTTAAATGACAGTCTGTTAATGATAATAAACAAAGAGGAAAACGGGAAGTTCGGACTCTATTAAATATGAAATGACCTAAACAAGTTAAATATTAAACATGGGAAAAGAAAGAAAAAATACCGTTCTTTCCTATATGTACATAAGTGTAAATATATACATATTCTTTACCTTTAATTTTTATTGCTTTGTCATTAAAAACAACCACGAGTTGTCACTGCAATATCATAATTTCTGACTAAAATCTAATGCGATCTCTGTTGTTCTTTATTGTAATTAATTGATAAATAATTACAAGCAAGGATGTAAAATATTTGGTGGTATTTAAGTTTTACCTGTACTAATTTAAATCAGCCTAAAACTAATAATACATAACATAAATAATATTTTCTTCATAAAAGCAACCTACAAGAATTTAAGACTTTGGGAAAAGATCAACTACAATAATTATTTTTGAAATATGACTTGATTTTAGAGTTATTCTATTAAATTTAAGTATGCAACTAAAATAACATGAAATATTGGTGCCTTTTTAAGTTTTTAAGTCGATCAAAATTACATTACATATATCATGTACATTATCCGGAAATGTTTACCCTCAAAAAACTTTAGTTAGTAGCAAATAATGTAAATCATTAGCATAGAAAAGAGGAAACTTCCATAATTCAGTCACACTATGAAAAATGATAAATATAGCGTATTGTGACTGATACCTCAAGGCAAATTAGAAAGGAATAGAGCGAAAAGAGACATTCGTGAATATACAACTTGAAAAATGATGAGAACCATTTATTTCGCTGACAAAGCTTAAATTGTTACATTAATTGTTAATGCTTGAAACGAATAATTCAGGATGAAAAGGAAAAGTTTAAAACAGGAAAATGAGTAAAGATAAAAATTACCAAAAGTAAGTTTAGGAAAATTAAAAGCGTACGTTTTATAGCTAATTGAAACAGCACGCGAAGAAATATGATTGTCGATGTTAAGTTGTCACTAAACTCCAAAACTTTGGTAATAAATATAATTAGTAAATTTCAAATTCCTTAACTGCATCGTGCAATTTAAACTGTACATCCTCATTTGAATATTTATTTTCATAGGATCAGTGGTATTGGTAACGAACAGAGAGGACTTCCATTAACTGATTTTAGTTAGGGAGTAAGGGTATGGGAATAAATTTTATTAGAAGATTGAGTTCTTATTAAAATAAAGCCTATGAATGTACGTTCTAGAACAAAGTATGAAATTTAAAGGAGTTTTGGATGTACTAATTGTATAAGTATGCATACTACAATCCATACAAACTGGAGAAAACGCCAGTCTCATTTTAAAGAAATGGCAGAAAGGAACATTTATCTAATGTAATTAATAATAATGTAATTAATTCATCGTTTAGCAGAACCAATATTAATTAAATAAATATTTAGTTGTTCAGTAATTTCGTCTTTTTATGGAAATGAACAACAATACCTTTATAGTATATAATTATTTTATTCAATTATGTATTGACCATTTTGGTTCAATTCATTTTGCCATTTTTCTGATAGCATGATTCTTACCTGGCAAAGCTTCCGATCTTTACTTGCAAAAAATCGAACAGTGACTTTTTACCCTCGTTGGAATTTAAATATTTTTCCGTCTAAAGAATTCTGTAAAGATCGGAATTAGTGGTAATCACAGGGTGCCAGGTTTAACGAATACAGTAGGTGCCCTAACACATTCCATCCAAACATAATAGATTCTGGTGAGTCATCAAACTTGTATGAGGTCTCGACAGAAGCTATTATAGCTTGGAGGAAATATGTTAACATTATTGCGCTAAAAAATCAGACTCCTGAAGTTTAATCAATTTTGACCACATTCAATCATTTAATTTGTTCCATTGGTGACATGTCCTAGTTAATTATGGAATTATCCAGCAGGAAGTAAAAAGTCCCATTAAACAAAGAGCCAAATTTTTTCTATTAATATCGACTTTCTAAGTGTTTTGAGACAGCTTTCCTTTTCTAGTTCTCGATCGTTTGTGTTCCACATTTTTCATCCTCAATTATAATTCGCTTCAGAAATGGATACTTTTCTTCCAATTTTAGCGGCAAATTACAGATGTCAATACGACAAAATTAATACTTCTTTAAGTACAGGAGGAAGTCAAATATTCAGTTTTGATTGAAATCAAGTAGTTTCGTATCATGAACGATAAACATCTACAAATTTAAACTTGTAGTACTTCCTCGTATTGTTATACGGCGGTTTGATCCATCAATTGGCCTTCCAGAACGAGGTACATTCTTGACAACGAAATTACTAGAACGAAATCGTAGTTTTGGCACTGCGGTTTGCAAAGGAGCCTTCTCTATACACTGCATTCTTATCTTTTCAGTAATAACAAAGCAAAATATGTCGAAATTGCTCCTTTTTATATTGTATTTTCAAAACCACTTTGCAAAGAAACTTTGAAGTGTGAGTGAGCTGTCAAAATATATAACCATAGTAGACTTCAGAATGAAGTTATCTGATTAAAAATACAACTAATTATTTTCGCGAGAAAAAAAAACAAAATTACTTTTTGAAGAATCCTGTAGCTTCATTGATATAAAGAAATTTGATTTTTATGAATACATTTGGCATTCCAAATATGGCGATAGTTTAACATTTTAAAAGATGCGCATAAAAACAATAAGCCAACAATTTCTAATAATTATGACAGGATTTTTAATTCAGAATCAGTTTAACGCCAAATTCATGTCAACGCTCATTATTATACAACATATCAGAAAACACATTCGATATGAAATTTTGTAAATGCTCAAATTATATTAATTCATAAATTAGTCTAAATTATCATTTAAATATTTATGAATCATTTACAAATACGGAAAGCCTATAATATTGTAAATAAATCTAAAATCAATTGTTATTTCCGAATATAAAAAATGTACAATTACTTGGATTGTGGACTTGGTAAAGAATTAGCTTGATTAAAGTCTCCCGTAGAGCTCCATCTTTTGTGCAAAGTGGCCGTCGAATTCGGTGAACTAACTACAGTTCTTCGGGGTAAAGGTAGTGGGGTAGCTCTCGGAGATGGTGAAGGTATAGGCGAAACGCTGCTGGAGCTTTGGCTATCGCTGTGAAGTGATCCCGTCGATTGATAGTGGACACCTCTTCTTTGAGGCAGAGACGATCCTGCATAGCTACGTTGATTTTGCTGACGAGATTCGATTTGCAAGCTAAAAGGCGACAAAAGTGGGTTGAAAACAAAGAAATATATGTAACACGTGTGACTTACTTGTTAGGCGGTGCACTGTAAGTATGTGGTCTTAATCTAATTTCTTTGGCGGTGCCATTCCTTATAGGTGTGGTGGGCATTTGATTAGTTGATGGTTGGGCAGACATTCGCATGCCTTCTAATAGATTTAATCTGCGGAGAGCTTCTGCAAGCGTTGCTTTGAGACATACCAGCTCATCTCCTTGTTCGAGGACGCGTTTCTCCAAATCCGTGACACGGCCAGCAACCCCTCTGCTTTCAGCTTCCAGCATTTCATCTATAAAAGACGGACAATTTTAATAAAGTAAAAAACAAAATTGTACAAGTTTTATATGAGTTACACGCAGATAATATTCTGAACAACATAATATCCAATCTTGTTTGAAAAAATTACTTTCTTACTAACTAATTGGTAAATCTAGGAGCGAGTACGAGAAAATTATATTTATTTCTTCGATGTTTAGCTTTTCTTTTCAAAGCTTGTTCAAAAATGGTATATATAACTTACAAAACAACATTTCAAACTTTAGAAATTTAATACCGTGGTACCTCATTTTATCATTAATCTTTCCAAAATTATATGCGTTTTAGGACAACGTAAAATCTAACGTATTTACTTTACGTTATCTTTCAATATATCCTCTTTAAACGAATGAAATATTTTGTATTAATAACTGATTCATTCAATTTAAATTTTAAAAAAATGGTTTATGAGAACAGCTTAATTCTGGTCTGGAGAGTAAAATGAGTGAAATATTTTGCCTCTCTTGAACATCAATTCAAGTAATTTATATTTTTTTTATTAATGTTTCTTCTTAGCTGACGTGAAGTGTCACTTCCCAATTGTAACAAATAGTGGCCATTTCCTTTCTGATCGATACAAATAGCTCGTCCTTCTTTGTGGAGGAACTATGATATTTTTCGTCTTGATTCGAGAATATAATTGCCATAAATCTTCAAGTCATTATTGGATATCTGCACTTTCTCACGCTTTTGATCAGAATTCAGTAAATGAGTTGTAACATGCACAATTTGTAATATAAAATATAATGTCTGTTTGATAGTGCATATAATTTTCAACGCTCAGCATTTTGTTGTTTGAAAAAAAACTTATTTCTCTAGAATCCATGGCACCAAGTTTAGTTAGTGTAATCCAGTGACGAGATGTAGCTGTAGATGGAGGGCTATGACTAAATACTTATTACATAATGTTTACAATGAGTTATATGCATCTTTGCAAATATTTTAACTAGATCATAGCATAAATGTAAATTTTATTCACTTTGCAAATACAAACTTCGTTAAAGGGCTTTTATTTATATTTTTCAAATAAGCATTATACTATATGTAAATCAAGGAAATTTAGATCGTTGACATAAAAAAAGAACGCGCAACAAGAGAAAAATGCTCACATGTTTCTCTATTTGATATTTATAAACGAGTTCCGCATATTGTTAAATCATTTTTTGTTCTTATTTTCACTTAGTTAGTTACTCGCGATTATTATACGTTCAATAAAAGTTTAATAGTGACAACACTTTTCTGTTTACATATGTGTAAACTTTGTTTATTATTCTGTACTTCATAATGTGTTTCACAGTAAAAAATTAATTTAATTATTAATGAATTAATTTTTTGAAAGGAACAGAGATGTCCTAAAACTCTTCTCGAATGAATATGGCAGTGCATGGGGACGAGACTTAGTCATATTTTAAAGTGAAATATTGATCGGAACAGTTTCGGGGTGGTTGTAAATCTATTAAAGAGAATCCACCGTCTTTTGGGACTAAGCAGGAATTACTCTCATTGAATAGATATCGAAGACGACTGCAATAACACCAGTTACTTATGATAATACATTAACTAAATTATGTACGGCTATTAACCAAAAACGCCCACGTTTGCGTCAGAAAGAAATCTTTTGTTTTTGCATGTTAATGCACGAATTCATAAGGAAGCCCAAGTCTAATCCATCCTATGCGAGTGTAAGTTCTTTGAGATAGATCACCCACCATGTAATCACCCACCATAATGGATTTGGTTTCCTCCAATCTTTTTATTTAGATATTTAAAAAAAGCAACTCAGACGATGTCATTTTTCAGACGATAACCAATTGAAAGTGCTGACTGATGCCTATTTTGAAGACCAACGGAAATAATTTTTTCTATTGGAATAAAATCATGGCAAAACTGGTGGCGTAAGTGCGTTAAAGTAAGGGTGATTAGCCTGATATAATAATCTTTTTTCTGTTATGTTAAGACTAAATATATACAAATGATCATAGGTTTGGGCCCATATTTTAGAATATTCTACAAAACAAATGAAAAATTAAAATGTCAGTCCCTCCTACGCACTTCATAGTTTTGGTAACTAAATCATTGCTCTAGTATTATTTCCTTAGGCCTGCAATTGGCAAATGTCTGACTTCTGCTGTCATTCAAAGAGCATGACAGAGGTTTTACAATATAGTCCTGCCGATAGTTGTACGCTTTTCTAAGTTCAGCGCAGGTTGAGATCTGTTCAAGCTTATACTATAGCCAAATTTTAGCAGAGAAACCGTTCTCTGTCATGTTGGTCAAAAACGGAGTTCAACTTAACCGTGGATTTAACAATGATCAGTGTTAGAAAATGTCCAAATGAACCTCATGCTTTAAGCGAGGAGCAGAGCGAAATGTCGGAGAAATTTAAAAAAACTGTCTTCTTTACCGTGAGAAAAGTTATGAAACGCATGGTGCTGGATACAGAAATGACTGTCACCACAAAATGGTATTTAAAGGCCAGCCTGTCCAGAGTTGTTGAAACATTCAAAAATATTCGTCCTCTCTTGAGACTAGACACCTGGTTTTCTAGCACGACAACGCTCTGGCTCATCGTTCCGATGTATGTACCTAGTATTTAGTAAGAATCCGACTGAAGATGCAGATTTTGCTCCATGCAACGTTTCCCAATATGAAGAATAGGCGGAAAGGAAGAAAGAGAGTTGGGCTCAGCTTCCAAAAAAAAACATAAAAGAAAGTTAGTTTGATGATTGGTTTTTAAAAATGGACAAACGTAATGATGTAGAAATTATTTTGAAAGATTGTGAAAATTAGAGTTTTATTGTAAAAACAATTTCTTTTCTAAATATAACTAGCTTCTCTATAACTAATTAGATTTTTGATTTATGCAACTACAAAGGACAATTACATTCTTTTATAGTTCATTTCTTATATTCGTTATTTGTTCAATTAAAGCTATTTTATTTATTACTTTCAAAAATAGCCTCACAGGGACTTCTCGTACTTGCGATAAAATTTTCCCCATAGTCGGTAAGTAATGAGTCATTATCTTTTTTATATTGTAAGATAATTGGGAGAATTTTATGTACATGTTTCCCTCGAAATTTCTACTTTTTTTTTCCAAACTGGGTTGGCGTTTAGAAACTGCAAAGGCCAATTCAATACTGCAATAATTCCCAGTATTTCACTCTTTACACAGTTTGGTACAATTTTACCATTCGTTCCAAAACCTCGTATATTAAAGCAACCCTTGACCTTCACAGGGTATTTTGTAGTTCGATGTAATACGTTTTTCATCTATTGACCATGGCTTCCTTCCAGGTGACCGAACCGAAAAAGATAATTTATCTGTAAACGTCGGACCAAGCTTTGCTGGATTTTCTTACGCCCAGATGATGTGTTCATTGAAAGGAAGATTTTTTACGGACTCCTCAGTCCCGCTCACCTATTAGTTTTTTCTTCATGGGATTTTGGCCAGCATTTTTTATTATACAGAATGTACCTATTCTTATTTCAATTTCTTTTGCTTTCGTATATTAAAAAAATTAAATATACCAAGTGATTTCAATTCGTCTTTCTTTATTTTATTATGATAGATATCATCAGTTGAACATTAACTGTATGACAAATTGCTGTTATTGTTTCCCATCTGATATATGGGTACCTAGAATCTTTTCGATCTATTCTCAATAGTATTTGATAGATTTTATCGTATCGTGAAGATTTATTGTATAGTATGTTATAAAATGCGATTACGATATTCATCAATAATTTTATTATAAACTTTTAATATTAAAACCAATTTCTACAGAATATATTATTTATAAAAACCAATAAATAATAACATATGTTATTTTAAAATATAACATTCACTTTATCAGCAATTTTGTTTTGGTTTTGATGTACTACAATGCAAGCGTCCAACTTGCAATCGGTAATGTAAATAATAATTACACTCAGAGATATTTTTATTAAATAATAATTAATTTAAACCAAGATTTTTTAACCGCCATTTATTATTAGGTATCTCATATATAAATATATTTACATTTAAAATACATGTTCTTCAATCATCAAGTTAACAACTTAGTTCAAATGTTTAATATTTATTGCATTTTCGAAAATTTATTTGAAACATTTTGTCGCAAAACATGTCGCGGACGTGTGATCATTAAATTTTGTTCAAACATGAAAGTAATTTGAAAGCTGTATATTGTAGCAATCACGAATATTATGTAAAGGTTATTTGAACTTCGAAATGTTTTTGGATCGACTTATGACATTTAAAGATTTAGAAATGTTACAATTAAATACAAGAATCATATATCGTTCAGCTCAATGTGAACAAATTTAAACAAAGATTTGCCATATGCTTTTAGCGACATTTTCTGTCACTGACGCTATATTAACGTTGATTGAGTAAGATTGTGGTTTTTAGTGTTTCATTGTTGGGCAAAAACTTTTTTAGTTCATCTGGAATTTTTGTTAATTTATTTAAAGTTTGTATACACACGGAATCATAAATTGTCGAGAATATGAGAAAAATAAAGTGACATTAAATCGATTCAAATTAGTTTGTATACACTGGAATAAGAAATTGTTGTCAAAGGCTAGAAAGCAGTGTGGTGAACACCTTTTTTTTAACATTATTATATTTGCTCTGCTTACAAAACATACTTGATAATTGCTGGCTTTGTTACTGTTACTAATACTAAAGCCTAGTCTCAGTCAAAAAAACCGTACTATTACGAGGGAGCGGTTTTATATTCGCGGAATGGGGGACAAGGGGTGGAAATAAAAAAAACCAAATTATTTTTCTTTTTCAATATATTCACCTGCAAGACGGATACATTTTTCACATCTTTCAATTAATTTATTTATACCCTCATAAAAAAATGATTTCTCTTTATCTGCAAAATACGCCGAAACTGCCTCCTTGACTTCATCATCGGCAGTAAATTTTTTACCCCGCAGCTCTTTTTTCATTTTCGGAAACAGGTAATAATCACTCGGGGCCAGGTCTGGGCTGTAGGGTGGGTGATTCACAATTTCGAAGCCCACCTTATGCAGGGCAGCTAACGCAACGCGGCTCTTGTGGACGGGCGCGTTGTCGTGCAAAAGCAGAACACCTTTTGTCAATTTTCCCCGTCTTTTCTCTTTAATGGCTTCTTTTAGTCGCTCTAATATTGAAGCGTAATATTCTCCGGTTATAGAAACACCTTTATCTTTATAATCAATCAATAACATTCCTTCCGAGTCCCAAAATACCGTTGCCATGAGTTTCCCAGCTGATTGTGACACTTTAAATTTCTTGGGAGGTGCTGTGCCCTTTTTATGCCACTGCATGGAGTCTTGTTTGGACTCAGGTTCATAATGATGAACCCAAGTTTCGTCTCCAGTAACAATTCCACTCAATACACCATCCTTGTCTTCATTACAGAGGTCCAAAAATGCACGCGAACACTCTACGCGCTGTTGTTTTTGCGGCGACGTGAGCATTCTCGGCACCCATCTTGCGCTGACCTTAGACATGCCGAGATGATCGTGTAGGATTTTAAAAATTGTTGTATCGGATACTCCAACCATTTCTGCGAGTTGTTTCTTCTTTAGTCGAGCATCTTCGAGTACAATTTGTTCAACTTTTTGGGTAAGTGCTGGCGTGGTCACCTCAATGCTCCTGCCCGGCCTCGGGTTGTCTTCAAGGGAATCCCTTCCTTGTTTAAATAAACTATGCCACTTGTACACCATGGTTTTTCCTGGACAAGAGTCGCCGTAAACTAATGACATCTCATTCGTTATGGTCGCGACTGATTTTCCTTGCCTGGTAAGGGACTTTATAACGGCACGATATTCGATTTTTTCCATATTTCACTTTTCACTCCTGATTATGTTACTTGGTTGACGATAGCTCAAAGACAAACTGTCTAATAACAATGAAACTTCGTATTTATACTAATCATGAGTCGCTGCACAGGCCACGCCCCCAATGCGCCTACTCACCCCTCTACAACCCGCTCATTCCGCGAATATAAAAACGCTCCCTCGTAGGTCTATCGGAAAGTTCTACCTATTCAAAAAAAAACATATAAAGGATGCTTTCTGAAGTATTTGCCATTATTTTAAGTGAGTCTTTCATTTTAATGACTAAGATGTTTGTCAGTACCTTCATATCACTTGATGAACTGTATCAACCGAGCATATTCAGATATGAAACTAAAAAAGAGAAGAATACACACAAATTCTAACAGCAACTCTCGATACAAATGAAATTACTCAGTTGGAAAACGCTATTATATCATAAAGCCGAAGATCTATATAAGAATCAAGTAAAGGAAGTAAAGCAACAAAATATATTGAAGTTTATTAACATCCGGACAACATAGCGATATGGAAAATATTTAACCCTAAACTAATAACTAGAGCGGCCACACTTGTCAGCACACCAAGTTCGTAATAAATTCATACTGAATGTTTACGGTGACTCCTACAAAGCGGATTGCTTTGATCAGTCGGTTAAATAATGTGTTTGTTGGTACATTATACTAAAACGGATCCTATCCTGTCGCGCCGACAAAAATTGACTGCTCTATTAATAACTAAGATTATTTCTAAGAGTAGAGAAAAAAAATGTCTCGTTGACTGTATCAGATTTTAATGTAATTTAATGTTGTAAATTGAAGACAAAAACTTTTCATACAAAAAACCCTGCAATGACTTAACAGAACGTCTAAATTTTATCTTCGAGGGACTGCTGAAGTTGGTGTGAACATCAAAGTCTATGTATTAGGGAACTGTTATAATTATCTTTTAGATTAATGATAACGCTTATTGTTCTAGCACCTAAAAAAGGAGTAGTAGATTCAGAGTTTGTTGTATTTTCATGCAAACTCATAAGTATTACAAGTTCTGAAAAGATCAATTACTTTTTTAAATAAAAATTTTAAGATAAATAAACTATAAACGGCGAAGATTATAAAACTTATCTATCTGTATGAGTCGAGTTAAAACTTTAAGGTACTTTATAAAAATAAACATTTCAAAAGTGTTTTCTTTAGACCTTGAGTACAATTTTCTTTATAACAATTATAGCAAATTAGGCCGCATTTTTTAAATAATTTCGGAGTTCAAATTCAAAACTAATAAAAATGCGTATTGTACTACATACATACATACATACATACATTCATACATACCATACATACATATGTATAAATCTAGTATTGTAACCTTACTGTAGATGTTCATAAAATGCGTGTTTTGTATTGCGGTTTTGTACAAACTCATTATGATTATGTACAATCACAGTTATCACCCTTCACATAAACAATCACAGAAAAGATCACAGTAACTGAGACCGAAAAAAATTAATGAATCTCACACATAACCATAAACTAATACACGTTTTAAATATTCTAGGTAGCCATATTTGTTCGATTCAAAAATATTTTCAACGATAATTCTCGTGAATATTGATATGATTGCAAATTAATGATAACGAAGGTCAGGATCTTTCAATTTAAATTAAGAACAATATTTTATGTACATACAATTATGTTAATAATGCGAAAACAAACAACAAAAAATGTATCATTGTCAATTCTGTGAATAAATAGAATGTCGTAAAATCGAAATTGAATGACTGACATTGTTTAGAATTGTTGCTATTACAAGTTTAAATTTATCATACGATACACATGTATGATAAATGTTTATGTCAGTCGGATGTAAATCGAGCAGGAGTAACAAACCATTCCACCTGTTTTGAGTATAGCTCCTACAAGCTGCTGCTACTTCATTTATCTTAGATACTCACAAAGTTTCACCTTCTTTTTTGAAATTCTGTAGTCTATCTCTGTCATTATCTATATCTCTTTTATTAAACATGTTTCTTAGTACTGGGGTATTCTCTTATCAATGAAAAATCTCTATTGCATTACTTTTTTTAAGTCAGGCAACGTCCAGGTGTTACAATCGCCCTATTAGTGCTTTATCTATTTTTGGTAAAACCTGGATTCCATTGTTGCGGAGACTATTTTGTTAGTATATTCCAGAATAACTATTCCGGAATAGTATGGATTCATTCAAGGTCGATATACCGAAACAAATTTACTTATTTACAACCCCAGTATTTATGAAACAATTAAAAATGGACTTCAAGTCCATTACATGTATAAGGTTTTTAATCGAGTTGATCGTAACTTGTTGCTCTGGAAAACTGAAAGCTTTCGTTTTATTATATATGTGATTGAATTGAATCATCGGCGAGCTTTGGTTGTGGAATAACTCGGCAAAATTATCTCTGAAGAAGGACACTAATTACCAACGTAAGTGCTTGTGCGGTGATAACTTAAAATGTAGACTTCCAATTAGAATATCAAGGTTAACGGCTTCATTGGAAACACCAAAACTACACACTAGAGGACTGGGGAAAGGAAAGATAAAATAAAGGCATACACGTTTATTAATTAAGAAAAAAATTTAATCACTAAGGGTCGATATACTATATAACCCCTTTCCACATTAATTTTCGTAATTCTGTATACGTATTTCGACAACTAAGTTGCAAGAAATACCCGTACGAAGAAACTAATGCCGCACACGATCCGGACCACTGAAAGTCAAGACGTACACTGTATATTCGTTTCACATAATTTTTTAAAAATTGCGTTCTAGTCCTAAACTAAGATAAAAAAAGAAAACGGAAAGAAACGAGACATGCCTACCTTTAAGAAGAAAAACTTTTTTGATAAAGGTCTGGTATGGTTCTGGAACTCTAGATTGTGTTCAGTGACGAATAAAAAGTGGAGGCAGTAACAGGAAAGGGCCAGTTTTTGGGACGATGAAGTTCTAAACAACATAATATGATCATGGCATATGGCACAATGGATCAAACACGCTACAAATACATGGTAAAGAATATTTTACTTCCATACTTAGGCAAATTGGATCCTATTAAAGGTCTTTACGCATTCATGTATGATAGTGCTACTTGATATAAGGCAAAATCTGTGACAAATCTTTTGGAGTAGGTAAATTTGTCACAACTTCCATGGCCAGGAAATTTCTGGTTCTAAACGTCATTCAAAATGTGTGAAATGTATTGAAATCGGTAGTCTATTAAAAAAATACTACCATTCAGGAAATGAAGGCCAATCTATAATATATTGAAAGTCAATAAAAACCTGTGTGGAAAGTATGCCGAAGAAGGTATGAGCAATGAGAAGCATCTTCACTCTTTACTCTTCCGTAAAGTTACGAAATATTATTATAAATTTCTTCAAAAGCATTATTTTTGTACTTCTTACAATAATTTTTTTCGTTAAGCTCTTTATTTTGTTTTGCTATGAAAATATAGCTATTAAAAATTGACAGAAAATAAAAAATCCATAAACAAGAAAAATTGACGAAACAATTTAAGAAATTCAGTTGATTTTAGTGACGTTTCTCAAAACAGGGTACCACGTAGGTGACAGGTCGAGCACCAGTAACGTAACTCGTACTTACGTATTTAATTTTTTAAACAGAGAGTAAATCTTCTAAGTGGATTTGTCTTTCACGGTACAGTATAGCTGGTATAAAATTTGGGAAATGTTTTCCGATAAGATGTGTAGAGTTTTGTAGATGTAGACGGTCGACCAACTTTCGAAGTTTATATTTGCTGAATTGCACATTCAACAATTTGTTCACATTCCAGCATAAAATTGAATCGACTTTATTATTCGTTATTTTTTTAGTATAGTATATAGGAGTTCAAACACATAACGATAATGAAGTGATTTAATCAAGACGTGATTGCAATAATCGATATCATTATGGGTGGAAATTTTTGATTATTTTGATGTCGTCGTTAACACATATTACGACTGTGTAATTGTACTTGATTAACAGATGAAACGAAAAACAAGGCAGTGTAAAGCATGTGTATGTAATATGTATTATCCACAAATAAATCATTATGGAAACAATAAACAATTGTTTTCAATTGTTGCAACTAATTGTTTCATGATAGATAATATTAAGTACTCTAAAGCAGCGATTGTATCGTTGCAAATCTATTAATAAAATACAGTTAAAATAGTGTTTTCAAAGTTTTTATATACCATCTTAATACGAGGTAAGATATATTTCACACAATACACTGTTGATATAATAGTTGCCTGTCTAATGCTATACTATGGAACAACGCATTGAATTATTAAAATAACATTTCTTAAATGTGAAAGTAATTAAATGCTTTTGAGTATTTTAGTTTCCGAGTTGATTTATAGCTCATCTGTAATCTTGAACGAAAAATTCGTTATACTATACAATTCATTAGCCTGTTTTTTTACAAATAGGTTTATAAACACAAATATTGGAAAGGTTTCTTGAGGAATTTCGCTTGTTTTCCTGTGAAATTTGCGAACACGTATTAATTGCTTGTTATCTAAAGGCGTTTCTCTATTTAGCATATTACGCTTGTAGAATTTAGTATATTTACCATTTATTACGTAATTTTAAAATATCGATGTTGAATAACGTACCGGTTAAACTTGTTCCTTTTCCAGTATTAAATGTTTGTCTAGTAGTGTGTGGTTCAATTAATCTACTCTTAGCGGCGAAAATTTATACGAGTTTTATTCTTGTATAAAATCCTAATCAAACAATTTAGTTAGGTGAATGCTTGTTGTTTAATATTGTTACACGCTTAATAACTACGTTTAAGAAATATTATTTCAAATATACATATAAAATTAGAAATAAGTGTTGCGTTTTGAATAACATCTTCCAGTATATACTTTGAGCGTCACTTAAAAAAAGATAATTCATTTAGATAATAATATTTTTAGGGTATATTATTCCTGCTATGCAAATAACATATCAAGATATACATCCGGAATATAATCTATTGTCCATACACCCTGCAAATAGAAAATAACCAGAGGACTTCTATTTTCATGAGTTTAGTGGCGCCATCAGTTGGTGGGAGATTGCTTTATATATACATATATTATCAACTTTTCTAAATAATCTGTACAAATTTCATGACATTTAATTCACTAGACGTGGATGCAGATAAATGTGTAAGCTGATTAGTTGGAACGATAATTTAAGTGAAGAATTAAGTCTTCGGGAGCTAAATTTAAAGCTTGTTCTGGCAAATGACCAAAAGACATACTGAATTGAGCATTGCGAAGATATAATTAGAATAGCTTGACGACTTGAAAACTACTTAAAGATTGTACCTGGTGATGAGATATACTTTTTTAACGTGATTCAGAAACTAAGCATCGGAGTGTTTAATAGAGATCACTAAATGAAGAAATTCCAAAAAAATCTCCTTTTGAAAAGTCAAAAATCAAAGCAATGTTCATTGTCCTGTAGGATACCGAGAACATTATTAATAAAAAATTTTTCTTAAAGTTGTGCAATGGTTAATGTTGGATATTAATTTGATGTACTGAAGCATGTGTCCAAAATATCATGTTAGGCAGTTAGCGATTTTTGATCGATAAAGCATCTTCGCATTATTCTATAATTATCACTAATTCTTGACTTCGTGCAATTATGTTTTATTCTCTATGTTCCAACCGGTGACATAAACAAGTCAGTTGATGCAATTTTATAAGTAACAAATTGTGCTGTTGATGAAGGAGAATATTTCAAATAAATAATATGTTTTTTGAAGCCATTACGGCTATTTTTGGAGCAGAGGGTATATAATCATTTATTAAATATAATAATTGTCTTGCCATGAAGAAAGAATAGCTTATGAAACAATCATTGTATACTGTCAAAGAGTATTTTACCTGCGGATTTTATTATGTTATCTTAAAAGTGGGATCCTTTGCTATATGTACATATGTGCTTACATTTTCTAAGCATAGGATGGTTCAGTAACTACATGGTCTAATAGAGATAGCAGAAATTCGACGGTATAATCTTTATCATTCTAGACAACTGTGATTTAGTAGGTAAAATATGACAGTATAGAATGATCTGTCAACTGTGCTTGACAGTGCATCAAAGTAAACTTCTCGAGCGATTTTATAAACTATAGAAAAAATTGCTGAAATCAGACCAACCGAAATCAAAGCAGAGTTGGATTCGAAGCTATCAGGGTCCGCTCTTTCATTTTCATGGTTTCATGGTTTCAGAATTTACACATGGTCATGTCATGATCACATGTCATATGAGCATAAAAGATGAACTATGCAGTGAACTTTAAAAATATCTACTACCCCAGCTAATGCCCCGGATATAATTCAAAAGGTCTAAACTGAAACTGTGCGAAATAGCAAACAGTAGCGTTGGAATTTGAGTTATTGCTTCGCTCATTTTATTCTCCAGATTTGGTCCCCATCGATTGTCGTTTATTTCTAAAACTGAAAAAATCGTTAGGGTGAAAGAGATTTTCCAGATAATTTTTACTAAAAATTGCTGTTTTGAGGACCTGGGATTATGGGCGTACGATGAAGGCATTCCTAATTTTAAGTATTTTTGGAATAAGCGTGTTATCCGAGCAGAAGTTTATATTGAAAAATAAAATGTTTTTCGTCCAAAAAACTTGCGTTTTATCCTTGTATTTATGCTTCTTTTGTGATTTTTTTTAAATATAATGCTTTTATTTATACAGAATAACTATGACTGTATAATTCACAATTACAAAATTTTATTTATTATTATTGTTAAAATTGATAAGTATGAATACTTTTGCATACTAGCACT
The DNA here is from genome assembly GCA_031893035.1 of Dermolepida albohirtum. Taxonomy (NCBI): domain Eukaryota; kingdom Metazoa; phylum Arthropoda; class Insecta; order Coleoptera; family Scarabaeidae; genus Dermolepida; species Dermolepida albohirtum. The sequence goes on along the minus strand of JAVIWB010002274.1, from coordinate 127,913 downwards.
AATAAAATTATTGTTATATATTTTTCTGTAAGTATACTATCTTAAAACATAATACTAAATTATTATAAATCTTTCCCTAATAAATAAATAAATAAATTTATTTGGTAAAAATACATCCCTGCTCATTAGATTTAAGCCACCTCTGATAAGATATTATGTATTCAAAAAAATGTATTTGCAATAGTGTAATAATATAACTGTATTACTACATTATAGCATGCATTATTACGAGATGTTTTCTATTGTCTGCAATTGGGGGAAATAATTAATTACTCTGATTACCTTTGGCTTATCTAACTCGCTTCGGTAAATTCAGTTTGTAGTCTCTCACTAATGGCGAATAAATAAAGATAACGGCTTATGGTAATAAAATAAACTTTTGTTAACTGTGTTTGTTAAGCGATAACTTGTATTTAATTTTACTCATATCAATCTACAATGAATCAGAAAAAATCGAACATTTTTGCTCTGTTCGAACTAAGAATGTATACACAACGTGAAATAATGTAAAGAGAAGGCATTTCTCATCAAAGTGCGATGAAAGAATTAAATAAAGAAAATATCATCGGCATAAATAGCGGATATAACGTCAATATTGAAGAAATTGCAAAACTAAAGTCTGCAATGATCATCAAATTATTAAAATAACAATAGAGAGTAGTAGTTTTTTCAAATTTTTACTGAATAAGCGACAGTAACACAATATTCAAAAAAGTTTAAAGCGACATTAAAAAGGAGCGAAGTTCGTTATACTTGGGTTAAACAATATAAATACGATTAGAAAAAAGTGAAACGAATATTTTATACTTGGTTTCCGGGCTGGAATCGCGTCTTCGATAATTCTGGTACCGACGTTTCGTCATCACTTGTATGGGACATCTTCAGGACCGCTCTACTGCTTCCGTTGCTATACTGAGACTATCAGTCTCTGTGTAACAACACAACAAAAGCAACAACGAAAGCAGTCTAGAATTCCCAGTCTCAGTGCAACAACGAAAGCAGTAGCAGCAGTTAAGCTCTGAAAATGTCCCATACAAGTATGATGAAACATCAGTACCAGAACTACAAAAGACGCGGTTCCAATCCAGAAGCCAAAATGAAAAAAGTATGGACAACGAGCGCAGAAGTCTACGAGCCAGATTCGAATATTTGATTAAATCAAATATGTACTTTTACAAACGCTTTGAATGGAGTTTCACTCCACAAATTGTAAAACACTGACTCTCAATAATGTTTTGGTCTTGCGCTATATTTGTAACTTAAAGTCCTCCTCCTTTATTACACTGAGGTCCAAAAATCCTAACAGAAAATTTCAGTATATTTGTGAACAAGTATTTGAACACATTATTATGCTTTAACTTGTATGTATAAATTCTAATATGATCTATTTGGTAGAGCATAAAATATTTTTAGTGTAGGATACAGAAATATTCAATTTCATGCGAGTTTTACTACAATTATTTTTACAAAAAGAAATAGAGATTAATAATGTGTACGATCTCCACGAACGTCTAAAAACGGTTGAAATCTTAATGGCAAGAAACATTTCTTAGAGAACCATACCACAGTTCTCTTTGACAGAAACGCAGCAATACGTCTTCTCACAACATCTTCAGCGTGCGTTGTGAGAATACCTGATTATATTTACCGATATTTTATAACAAATTATTTTCTAATTGTCTTCTGAGCATGACATTATTCTTAAATTTGATGAGAACAAGGTTGAGCAATGCGAACACGTGCAGTCATTGCCAATAGCTTGCATCATGTCAATGACGCCAAGATGCCTTGTTTAGCGTTACTTATTTAAAACAAGAACAGACAATCCAAGAAATAAGTTCAGTTAAGGTGTAAACTTCAGGAACATCTACAATAAACCGAATGGTTACAATGAGTATCATTACGGAAGTTAGCAGACAATGGAACAATACATGACAATTTACTAAAGATGAATATAAAATACTACCAACACGTGTCAGTTTCAGTGCAGTAGTTCGGCCCTGAAGATGTCCCATACAAATGGGTACGAAACGTCGGCAGATATATAATAATAATAATATTTATTAATATTTAAAATATGCACAAGTGACGCAGTTCCAGCCCGGAAACCCAGAAGCAGATAACGTGTCTGCACTAAAATATAAGCAAAATGTAAGCATGTCCAAAAATTCTTGTAGACGTGAAACCATTACACTAAGTGTGAGAGTCACATGGACGATGAGATATATTTCACTTTACTCAATTTTAAATTTCTTCCAGCGCTTGGGCAACTCCAAACACTACTAGTCTTTGAGTTGCAGGCACAGTTTTGAAGCAAATATATTCCACATTGAAAGTTATTAAGTAGAACCTTATAAAGACGGATTTAGAACATAGAGAAATATGGCTATCGGTTGATGAAAATACAGCAGCTAAAAAGATTGCGTTTAGAAAGCAATCAGACTCCGTTGTCTTTATAAAAAAATGCTCTTGGGAAATTTCGTATATCGCCAATCTAAGGTGTAATGTTGGTTACAGATGGCAATTTAAAAATGGAAGGTGGTAAAATACTAAAACAATCTTTTACTAAAGTGCTTAATATGTTTGCTCCATACAATTCATCTGGTAGCAGAATGTATTAGAAACAGTTATCTAAAAGTTGATAAATTAATATCTTCTAACAAACTAGTTTTTATTAAATCTTCCAAACACATTTGTGAATTTAAAAATTTTTGTCTGGGCATTTCTCTGCAACCACAACCGTTAACGAGATGGAGAACGGGGTTCAAGTAGTAATATACTACGAGAAGCGGTTTCATATTGTTATACCTTGTATCATGAAATTAAATTCACAAACATTTCAAGAAATTCAATTAAACCAGCAACTAATTGCAGATACCGAAATTCAAACACAAATAGAGCAAAGTTCTGAAAATTAGTCGATTGTTTTAGAAGCCATCTCCCAATTAAAAAACAGCAAGCTGTTTTTAAATGAAGCCCTAAGTACATCGCCTGAAGGCCTCATTAGAAAATCTAACAGATAATGTAGGTAGCCGTATGACCGATTAACTATATGCCGTTTTAAATAAGAATCCTAATTATAAAATTATAGTGTATACAGAACATTGTTTACGTGAAAATCAGAAAAGTGATACGAAGGACTTTTTTAATATTACTTCATTAAACGTAGACGCTCATTTTCCAAATACATACATACGTATTTTCACCCCGTGAAAACAAAACATCTATTCAGTCATGAATCAACAATGGACGTACTGAGGATATGATACTACAGCGCATTTTATGCATACATCAAGGCGTAAAAAATAAAAAGGTACCTAATTTGGTACGTAGACTTCCGCGGTCGTGGTCAATTGTATATCTGCCGACGTTTCGTACGCATTTGTATGGGATATTTTCAGGGCTGAACTACTGCACTGAAAACCAGTGCAGTAGTTTAAATCCCTTTGTATATGTAGTATAGTTTAAAGTATAAAAAAATTCTTTTATCAGTAATATTGTATTTTTCTTTTTATATAAAAAAGCAAATAACTTACTCCAAGCAGTGAAGGCATCATCGGGACTTTCCAGAATTTCAGGTAAACTTCGATTGATGGCATGGTCTTCTGTTTCAGATTTGGAAAGATTTTCCAATGATCCATCTGAGTCCGCCATGATTTACTTGTCAAATACATAACGCGAATCTACTTCATCAGTTCATCGGTAGTAATAACAGTAATTATTATTTTATCTTAATATGTCAAGTATGTATACAATTCTGCGAAAAGTGTTTTAATTTCAACAATTTTCTTCACATACGTTTTTGATCTTATAAAAATTGCAACAATTTCAAAAATAAACATACGAGCTAAACTACTAAAAATAAGGTGTCATTCTTATCTACTGCTGATATGAGGATTTTGACCGCGACTCCAGATAGATGTTCTTATCTTAAAATAGATTTAACTTGAATCATATTCAGAACATTTTAATACTGTGATTACTTTGAAGAAATCGTAAAATAATAAAAGTAGTTCAAATGTGACTTCTTACTTCCAAAAATATATAAAACTTGAATGTTCAAGTTGGTTGTTTTGCATTTAAATTTGAAATAGGTTACATAAACACCAAGTTTTGAGTTTGAGCATTGTATTATTTGGCTTGCCTTTATTATATTTGAAAACTAAGTATAAAATGTATACGGTAAAACCTGTGTTAACGGCCACCTGACTAAAGCGGCCACCTGAGTTTTCCCCGAATCGACTATAAGGAAATTCCCATACACAAATACCCGTTAATTACGGCCACCTTTGTAAAACAGCCGCGGCCAAATAACCCAAACTTTCACGGCCTATTTTCATAGAAATTTACCTGCCAATGTCGGCCGGACTATTTATGACATTTATATCTTTATTGACGGAAATACCTAATACAAATTGTCGGGGTTTTTCCTATTACCTGGTAGTAATTCACCCTTTTCGATTTAAACTTTATTATTCTAAAGGAAACAATTCGGTTTAAAGTTGTCTCCGTATTCGAAAGGTTCTTAATTAAGTATGTCGCAAAAAAGAAAACGTTTGTCGCTAAAAGACAAAATAAATATAATCGCGGAAAGTGAAAAGTATGCGTTAAGTTCGCGAAAGTTGGCCGAAAAATATGGGGCTGGAAAAACACAAATTAACGATATTATGAAAAATAAAGGTGAATTAAAAAAGATGATCGAGGAAGGTGTTAACATGGAGCTAAAACGAAAATTTCCGAAGTCGGAAGGATTGGCAGTGGATCAAGTCGTCTACAATTGGTTTTGCAAAGCCAGAAATAAAGCAATTCCAATATCTGGGCCGCTACTTAAACAAAAAGCACTGGAGACAGCAAACAGTTTAAAGATGGAAAATTTCGCAGCATCTAATGGATGGTTGGAAAGTTTCTGTCGGCGACACAGTATAACTTTTAAATCAATTTGTGGTGATTCCGCAGAGGTTAATTTGGACGATATAAAAGACTGGAAAACCAAGTTACCGTTGATTTTAATAAATTATTCTCCTCGAGATGTGTTTAATGCCGACGAAACAGGTCTTCATTACCGCGCTATGCCAAATAAGACATTTGCATTAAAAAGTGAGAATTGTGCAGGGAAGAAGGCAGCAAAACAACGTTCGACTGTTTTACTATGTGCAAATATGGAAGGTGAGAAGGAAGATCCATTAATAATTGGAAAAAGTAAAAATCCTCGCTGTTTTAAGGGTAGTCATGCGGACAAATTACCCTTAGAATGGGTTTCTAACAAAAAGGCATGGATGACAACGGAAATTATGACAAGATGACTGCATAAATTTGACAATAAAATGAAAAAACAAAATAGAAAAGTGCTTCTTTTCTTGGATAATGCCACTTCACATTCTAAAGTTCCATTAGAAAATGTTAAACTAGTCTTCCTGCCGCCAAACACCACTTCGTATTGTCAGCCCTTGGATCAAGGAATAATTCAGAAAAAAAAAAGCTTCTAACGTTTATTGACAATGAATGTGATTTTGAAATTTTTGAAAAAAACATAAATTTAGCCAATGCACTTGTATGGATTACAGCTGCTTGGAAAAAGGTATCTCCTGCTACAGTTAAAAAATGTTTTTCCAAGGCCGGATTCTCTGATGTTGTCCAGGAGGACACAATGTTTGATGAAGAAGACGAAATACCCCTTGCCCAGCTATATCCTGCAGTTCGTAACGAATTTTTGATGGATTTAGATGAATATGCTTCTATTGATCGTCATGTGCCTACAGAGAGCCCTAACTTCAGTATTCCAGAAATTGTTGAAGATTTGTGCAATAATGATGAAGAACATAACTCTGATAATAGTGACCTGGACGAATGTGAAACTCCAAAATCTAGTTTATCTAGTATGAGTGAAGTGTGTGCAAAATTAAGAGACATACAAAATTATTTATTGTGCAATAACAATGGTGACATTTATATGGATGTTTCTAAAATTTTACTTACATGTGAAGCTGCAGTTTTTAAATCGAAGCTAAAAATGTGAAGCAAACAAATATTGAAACATACTCGTACTTTAAAAAATCCTAATAAATTGTGTTTTTTCGTATGAATATATTGTAATAATATGTACATATAAATAATTTATTAGATGTCATATTATCTATAATATGTAAATACATTAAAATTTAATTTTTCTTACACATATTTGTATTTATATACTATTTACTTTAATTAATAAAATAAAGAAAGCAAATCCTAAAATTAATTATGTATTTTATTTGTGAGACGAAAAAAACCTGTCAATTACGGACACCTTTATATAACGGCCAATATATTTTGCTTTTTGGGTGGCCGTTATTGACAGGTTTTACTGTATTTTTATTTTAAACCACGTCTGTAGACTTCTTGTTGATTACAATGTTGTATGTAAATGAAAACAATAATTTAAAATTTATAACACTCTAATTTGTTCTAGCCGACAGTCAGTTGTTTGAGCAGTAAATTAATAGTTTGAAAGAAATAACATTTAGTTTTTTGACTAAATATAACATCCTGTAAAACTTCATTAAAACATTTTTAACAAACTAGGCTATTATTTCCATTTAATTTTCTTTTCTTATTCTTAATATATTGATTGGGTCATCACATGTAGAATACGGTTCTTATAATACTTTTTTCATTTTTAAAAGCTAAGATAAACAAAACTTTTTTCTTCCAAAGTATATTCTACATTACTTATAATACATATTTCTGGTGGACTTTCAATGGCCTTTTTCCAAAATTAATTTTTTCGTGACGAAAAATACTCCACCAATACTGTTCCCACCTAGTCTATAGAATTCATATTTTTTCCACCACGAATGGAATAAATAATAATCAGATGGAGTCATGTTCGGTGAATATAATAGATAGCTTTCCGATTAAAGTTTCTTTAAGTTTTGTACTGTCATCCTCACTGCATATTTCGGAGCACTATCCTATAAAAGAACATCTTTCGTTTTAAAGCAAGAGATGTCGTTTTTCAGACTTAAGTTATTCAAACTGCTCGAAGTAAATTTCTTTTGTTGCCATATCCGACCAAACAGCACTTTCCGTGGCTAGAAATTTTATTTATCCTGGGTTACCGATGTTCCATAATTTAAACACATGTGTATTATTTGCACCTTCCGTTGCGTTGTTGTTTTTCTTGAATTCGTAAAGCAAAATGTGCCAAATATGCTCTCATGTCATTTAAATTTTAAATAACATTAATAATGATGAAGAGGTAACACCTAATTACGAGCAAGTTAATGGAGGTAGAGTATTTTCACAGGATACAAAAGATTCTAAATTTTAATTGTTTAAACATCTAATTCGCCAGTTTTGCTAATCGCTAGATGCACTAGGATAATTTGGCGAGAGATGAGACACAACTAGTAGCACTATCTTTCGGAAGAACTTAGCAATATATTTTAATTATGCTATTTTTTTCTGTAATTTAATAGCTATAGCAGTATAAACAAAGTAGAATGGTCCATAAAAAATCCTTTTTTTCACGAGAGTGTGCCTTCTCACACCAACCAAGTTGTCCGCGAAAAAGTCAAGGTGGTGCCCTATACACTATATTCGGTACACCTAGCCCATAGTGACTCACTTATTCCCCAAATTCATAATAATATTAATAATAATAATAGTAATAATCTTTATCTCGCTAAATAGAGTCTGATTACAGAGCAAATTAAAAGATGTCTATGAAAAAAAGTAATAAGAAAAACAGTACGGTAACTACAGATATTTAACCAAATATGTATAACAAAAAAATATAGAAAACATATATTGCAACATAAATTTTCAAAATGTATATAAATAAAAATAGAATATAGCTAATAGAAAATAAAAACAAAACTGTAAAATTAACGAAATGAAACTTGCGACTGCGGACACTAACACTGCTCAAATGGATTTGCATTTTTGCACATACATATGTATTACAGGAGCTTTGTATAAAACATTTGTTCTGCTTCTCGGAACCAAAAAAGTGTCACTAATTCGGCTTGAGCCATGTGGAAGACGGAAGTTAACCTCTGACAAAGTAGTGGGAGAATCTATTACATTATTGACTAGTTTGATTTGCGCTAAGTAACTCGCCTAGCTGAAAGCGATTGAAAATCACACGCACTAAGTGAACTTGCATAATCTATACCACTAGGAGGATATTCGCCATTGAATTTCAATGCAAGATATTTTAAAAACTCTTCTGCACTCTTTCAAGCTTCGGATGCAAATATACGTAATAAAGATACCAAAGGATGGCAGCGTATTTAAGTTTAGAACGTACGAATGTGTAACACAGTTACCATCAAGTATAAGAAACCAAGAAACGTCTTCAAGAATGTTAATAAAGCTAATAGCACGTGAAGCACATATATAGTAAATATAATTGGATAAGGTTAAGTGTGTATAGAAAAGAACTCCTAAAACACTAACATCGGTTTAACTAATTAAATAGATTCGATCCATTCAATAACTATATACAAATGGATCACTGCATTTAGAATACGTAATTATTCGACATTTGTTGGTGTTTTATTTTGCTTGAATCGCAATAATTACATGTAATATCAAGATTACGTTGTAAATTTAAGCAGTCAGAAGGAGAGGTATGTCAAAAAAATATTTTTAAATCATCAGCATAAGCTAGAATTTTACAGTCGATAATAGACAAGAGATCATTAATATAAATATAGAAAAGATTCGATACCTGCAGAACACCGAATAAAACAATAAAACAATGCGAATCAAAACCATTATAATAAACATAGCAAGTCCTTCTAAAACGATAGGACTCTATTAATTTAATTAAGAAAATCGAAAATGCAAGTAAATTCATTTTGGAGACAAGTGCAAAATTATCTAAGGTACGGAAGGTTTTTGCAAAGTCAGTGTGTATTACACCCACTTGCTGCTAGTTATCCAACGATTCACTGATAAATTGAGTTATTTATACTAAGTTGGTAAGGGTAGATCGATATAAATCTATGTTAGTTTATCGAAATACATGCCTTGCACTACCAAGCGCCAATTTTAGAGTAAAAATACCCCTTAGTGCGGTTAAAAAGAATACTGGTAATCGTGAATATTAGAACGACCACCTTTTTTAAATACAGAAGTAATTCGGCGCACAAACTATACCATATACGTATATGGAAAAATTAGGTATGCCATCACATAAAATTTATTTCGGTATTCTTAGGATCTTAATGGTCATTGCAAAAAATAGTATAATGACGCAGTACAATGACACAGAATCATTGGTGTAAGTTGAAAAATAGTAAAGAAGTTAATGGACTCATTTGTTTCATTTCGAGTTCCACTTTCTATTCAATCGACATCGTATATATTGAATATAAATACATATATAAAAGCGTATTTTTTACTATAATCCTAAAAAAATTCTAATAAAATAATATAATGTATATAATTGCTTTTACTGGCGCACCAGAAACGGGTTAATAATTCAAACTAATAATAAATATTAAATTACATTCTTTTTAGAAACAAAGCATTAAAACTTTTATTTGAAGATTAAAAATAGTTTAGCCTTCTAGTTTATATAATTTCGTCTCATTTTGTGTTCAATAAACTTCCTGTTATATAAATTATGTAGTTTCTATTAGCAATAATTAAATCAAAATAAATTACGTTGACAGTTGTGTAATATTAGAACGTTCACCGTCTGCGTAAACAATCACAGAAAATTCAAATTCCATGCTATTAATTGCTTTTACTCTGCACTTTATATTGTTACACAAGTTTAATAACGTCAGTTTTCTTTTTCCGAGATATGTAGCTATGAATATTATGATATACCGATAAGGAAGTGCTTGAAAACAGTTGAGTAATGTAGTTAAGATTTTAATTTGGTTCACTTAGAACTGTAAACGCTCAAAAGAGTGGTATAATGATCATAAAGGAAAGGTAAAACGTGCTAAAAGTTTATTTACAAATTAGTTAATTCGAAAAAGTACCACTGAGTCTCTGGGTTTTGTATTCGTAGAATGATATGAAAAGTCTGAGATTATTTGAAGTAAATCATTGCAGAAAAATTACGAGAATAATATGAGAAATACTCGTGTTTAGAGACAAATGCACTGTCAAAATCTGTATTACCGATTGTGAGTACTATTTTTTAGCTGACAGTTAAAATTTCGGAAAGATCTATTGAGTAAATGTGAAGAAAAAGAACAATACAATTAGTAATTGGATTACTCTATTCGAATTGGAAAAATTTTTTACAACTCGAAGAGAAGTTGGATACAATTTTCTGTGCCTCACTGGTGTAGTCTACTATAGGAACTCTCTTATAATAGTTATTGCATACTTACTCTCTTCTTGAAGAATTCTTTTCAAATTTGCAATTGAAAATTCTTTAAAAAAACAATTTATTGGTACTTGTCAATTCTGTAGAGTGCGGTCCGAAGTAAGGTTCAAGTCATTCATTTATACGCTATACAAACGCTATCAGCAACACTTCACTAAGAAATGTCGTTGGAAAAATTTATGACTGGTTCATTGGTTTGTTTCAAAATCAAAAGTATAAAATATGGAATGGTTGCAGAAAAAGGTTTGTCGCTTCCTCAAAAATTATTATGCCAGAAAAATCAAGGTGACAATCTTGCTTAACTTCAATGTATTTGCATCACCTGATCTACAACGACTTTATTCCATTAGAATTAACTGATTTTTGTTAATTTTCAAAACAGGCAATAGCTATCCTCTTTCAAATACTTATTGTTTGCAAAACTACGTTTTCTCTGGTGTTTTTCCAGTTACTGAATAAAAGGAAGTCGGACAGAACCCAACTCAAGAAATTACACGACTGTCAACTCGCGCGTTGTCATGAAGACGGAGAACTTCTTTGAGATACAAACGCGGACCTTTTTGGTTAATAGCCACATGAAATGTCGTTAACGTATTACCGTAGGTAATTGCTCCCAAAAGACGGTGGGCCATCTTCCAATAAATTCACGACTCCGCCAAAACTGTGTCGACCTATACTTTATTTAAAATATGACGGAGCCTTGATCCCCCACACAGCAGTTATTCATTTGTCAATAGCTTTAAGAGAATTCTGCTCCTTTCTCTAAAATTTACTGATATTGCGATATTCCAATTTCACAAAACTCAAATAGTTGTTTCTGTCATGACTAGGTAGATTTTAACATTAGTTAGCATTAATTTACTTCAAACATTTAAAGAAGATACTATCTGGCAAAACAATTGTTTTCATAATAATTAAAAAATGAAATAAAAATTTTAAGATCTGTCTATTTATTATTCAAAAATTTTAGATATATACCCTTTTTTAACTCATCTGCATTTTTTTTAAATGCATGTGATCGCACGTGTTGACTTGAATACGAGAAATAAAAGACATGGGTCACGTAGAATGCGGTGGAAATTTGCCCATTAGAAACCGCGCGTTTATCACTATGTACTTTAAGGAACTCCAAGAATTTATTTGCATTCAAATTCCCATCAATAAAATGTGGTTTGATAAGGATATTATTAATTATGTTAGTTCTACGATTAACTCTTTTTTTCTCTCTCGGCGTAAGTTCTTTCTTTCTTAATATGATATGTACCTTGCTGCAGTAAGAAAAGCTAAGAATAGGAGAACTAATATATTTAAATAAATAAAAGGAACTAGGAGTTTTCGGAGCTATCTTTGAATGAACAATTTTTTTTAAAAACATTTTGATTTTATTACCACATTTCTAAATTAAATTGTAAACTGCTAGTATTCATTTTTAAAAATGTAATATTATTGTACGCCAATAGTTATCGAAATATTTCCTAGTTATACCTTGATGCAATAAAAATCTCCGAATATGTAACGCTTAGTATATAAGTGGTTGTTCTCCTTAAAATAAACTCTATTGTTGCTATAGGAAAGTATATCATAGTGTAATAGTAATACTTTTGTTTTTTTTTAATTAGAATCATAATTTAATTATAAAATAATACTAATCAGAAGCAGAAATAGCAATAAATTTTGCGCAGAAAAATATCAACAGCTCCTGCTTGATATTGACTAAGAAAAGTCAGAATTATATATCGTTTATAAAATCCTAACTAACACTGATATATGCAGCAAAACTGTGGTATACTACACTGAGACTACCGAATATAAGCAATTTTCAAAAATGTGTTTTTATGTTTTTAGCAACATTCCCATTAGAAAAAACGTGTATTATTAGCACACGAGGTTAGTGCAGATATCGAATACATCATTAGTTTAACAACTGTTAATTACGTTTCCATTGTAACTTGTCATTTCCTTTCATCATTCCAGTGGAAAAGAAATATTTGAAAAATTGGGTAACTGCTGAATATAATGCAATAAGAAACAACCCTGGTGTTTTTTAAACAGTTCGGTAACCAATGAGAAGATTGGATGCATGCATCCTAGCTACTGGTAGACACTTTCAGTAGGCAAAAAAGTCTTTAAATAATAAAAAATTTAACTTCGTGAATTTCAGCCGCATGTTTAGTAAATACCCTGTATATTTCCATTGAAAAATATTAAAAATATACTTTTTAAAATAAATTTAAATAATAAAGTAAGAACTCTTAACATCGAATGAGCCCTATTAACTTCTTTGATGGCTGTTATAGCTTTTTTCTAGTTCATGGGATGTATTTTGAGAGGGGAAAAAACAAGGCAATTTATTTTCATTTCACAACGTTTCCAAGCGCCCAAATTTATGCTGAAAATTATGCAGAAATGAATTGGTTTAAAGAGAAGCTAAGCTGAAAGGGTATCGAACATCATATTTGTCCAGTGTATGGAAGTATTTCGATTATATATAGTACTTATTACATTTTCCTATATCTTCCTCTTCTTCTTAACATCGAATGAACCCTATTAACTTCTTTGATAGCTGTTATGCCTTTGTTTTGGGTAAGTTAGATATCTCTTAAATAAAATTTGATGTATCTTGAGAGGGGGAAAAACAGTGCAATTTATTTTCACTTTACGACGCTCCAAGCGCCCAAATTTATGCTGAAAATTATGCAGAAATGAATTGGTTTAAAGAGAAGCTAAGCTGAAAGGGTATCAAACATCATATTTGTCCAGTGTATAGAAGTATTTGTGATATTCGACTATATATAATACTTATTACATTTTCCTATATATTTATTAAAAACATTTCTTATATTATAATTAGTGTTCTTTAAAGTACTTTGATGGAAATACATATTCTTTATCGTAATCGAATATTTTTATTTGATGATATCTAATTTTCGTGGAATGTACCAAATTTGTGCATCTAACTGTATTTTTGTCATTTTTACTTTATGGTGATATTTAGAAAATTTTTATATTCACTGTGGTCGAGGTGTTCTAATTTTAGCAGTTTTCATGTAATTAACCACGATTTCCGATTTAAATTCGATTGTAAAGCCGCCAATGGAAAATCATATACAAAATTCATATACGATTAGCTAGGGGTATACATATGCATTTTTCTATATATAATTGAAATACTAACTGCAGTAGTTAAACCGCAGTGCTTATAAGAATTTGGGAAATGGTTTTATAATTTCTTATTAATAAATATTTAAATGGAATGACAACTACGTTTTGGGGAATTTCGTTTAACTAGCCACCGTATGTTATTTGTTACTTTCACTGTCAAATTTGTTCTAATTTACATAAACGCAACAAGCGTTTCTTTAACCACTGAAGGTTGATATATAACCTTTTTCCACATTAATTTTCATGTTCTGTGCGTTTTGACTTTCAACGGTACAGATCGTCTGCGGAATTTGTTTTTTGTACGAGTATTTTTGCCGTAGTTTTCCAGGTGCGACACTGTTTAATTATCTACTGATGATGACAACTTAGTTGTCGAAATACGTATACAGAATACGAAAATTAATGTGGAAAGGGGTTATATATCAACCTTCAGTGATTAAGTTAATCAACTACAGGCTCCATCAAAATTACCTTTAAGCGATTTTTCGTGATCTTTTTGTACTGGTTCTGAAAGAATTATTTTTATTTTATTGTAAATTTTGTTTTTATTTTTTTATGTATGTTTTCCAAGCTCTGTGTAAGTAATAATTTTTATTTTATATACCACAATTTATTACAGTGATGATCTTAGACTAGACATTAGTAATGTTTCAAATTAAACAAAATATCTTGATAGCTTAGTTAGGAAACGGAATATAGAATTTGAATTGAATATAGATTTATTTAATAGTTTCTTGATGTAAATATTGATTAACAATGTTTGGTTAACACAAATGGCGCATTTTACAATATTTTAAGAACAAACATTTTCAAAGGAAAATAACAGGATGACCTAATTTGTTAACAAGACCTTGATGATACCCAAATTCATAATTTTAACAGAACTATATAACCAATAAGACAATTAAGGATATTTGATCAATGAGATGATCGACTGGAAAAGGAATAATTCTATTATTGATAAGACCTAAATTGAGACGTCTTTCACCTGTCAAATGCTCATCAGTTAACCTGTGATCTCACAACCAAATTAATCTTCTGTAGGTAATCATATTGTAAAAATGCAGTGAAAGTGGTGAAAAAGTATATTTACATCTTACGAACAGAAATGAAACTACCCGAAAGAAGAGAACGTAATTATTCGTGCTTTCTCTCAATGGACGGCTATGTCGCTACAATACGTAAACGGACAAGCACTATAAGCACGGTATTAGCCAACTTGATGAACTATTCAAGTGTACTTAAAAGGAAACATTACATGCACCCGCTACTGCCGAACTTAAAAATGTTTACAGAAATTGATTCAATAATCACAAAATTTAAAATTTAACATGTAGAAGTTAAATGAGTGAAAATCCTCATAACTTTATTGAAACTGAGTTATATGCAGTTAAAATTGATGTGTGGGTAACAATATCACAATGATGATGGTAATAGATCTTATATTTTCCCATTCAACAATTACTGCAGAAAGATATATAATTATTGCAAAAATTCATAGCACAGGTATATAATGACGAATTAACTCTAGGATATTTTCAGCAAGATAATGTAACACATATTAGTCAGACCTCTTCCGGAATTTTTAAAAGGAATTTTATGGTGATTATATTACAAATCAAGACTTGTAACCTCCCTGATCCCCAGACTTAAAATTTTCAGACTATCACATTATTTATTTGGTCGAATAACAAATAATATTTATAGAAATCGCCTTCATAATTTTGTTGATTTGAACCAAGTCATTCGGTGCGAGTCATAAACAGTCCATGTTCTTGGAATAGATTTGAAATTTTGATGTTTAACATGATAATTGTTGAGGTGCACAAATTTGAAACAGTTCAGTCGATGATGAGAGATCTGAACGTATGAACTCCCGTTGCTCTGTCATTACACGAGCTTTCGAAATTCGATCCGTTTAAATTCGTACAACTTAATAACAATCAGTATGTGGTATGTATTGTATATTTCAATCATTTTGGTACACTCTATATAACCTTTCGGTACTATAGGGTGATACTTTAAAATAATTATAGACATTATATAAACTGGACACGCAAAATTTCATAAGCTTGCAGCATTGATAAATTTTTAAGACGAAATTTTCCATAGGTGAATATTCATTAATGAATATACCTAATCGAATTCTTGGAAATACAATTCTAAATAAAACAATATCTTTAAGGTAGAAGATGTCATGAAATCATTATCTATTTATGAAAGAGAACCTATACGTTGACGATATACGAAGCTTGATGGGAATATTTCTGGAAGATAGTTTGTCATATTAGTAAAATTTGATATTTCTCTTATAATTCAGTTGACAGTTCATACTTAAATGAACTAGTTTTATCTCCACAACATTTAAATGAAAGTAGTTTAGTGTAAAAATTAAACCTTCGAGACATGATCTGCTATGATTTCAAGAATGGTTTAACGCCGAAACAACGCGGCGGCCGATTTTATTTGGCTTTTGAGGACGAAACATCATCCAAGAGTGCTCACAATTGATTTGTCGACTTTCAGCGTGGACGCGCAAACCTGAACGAATTTCGTGCAGGTTATTCATCAGCGTTCGTTGTTACTCCTAATATTAATGCAAAACGTGAAATGATTAAACGAGATCTGCATGACTTTGGGCATTGGTATGAAAGTAATACATAAAATTTTTTTTATGAATATTTGAAGGTACGGAAGCTTTTACTGGACTCCACACGATTTGATCAAACTTAAAAATTAGTCCGTGTGAAATATTGTAACAAAATTCTAAATAAATTTAACCAAGTTTACTCAAATTTAGTCTACATCAGCACTAGTAACAAAACTTGGATTTGTTCTTACAATCTGGAATTAAACAATAATTCGCCGTTTAGGAAATTCGAGATAAATCAAAACCTGTCAAAGTTATACATCCACGCAGTGTCGCTAAGCAAATGATTGCTTGTCTTTTCGGTTTTATTGAACATGCGGCGATGGTAACTTTAGAGATTCGAAGAACGCTAATTGAAGCCAAATTATTAATGAAATAAGAAAAAACAATCCCAATCGGTGACTTCTTTTTCATCATGTGAATATCAACTTTCACTTGGTATGTCAAACCGTTGATTTCTTAGTCAATATAAATTTAAAATTGACTACTCATTGCCTATATTTACTCGATCTATTACCTTATACCCAAACATCAAAATAAAATGTGCGGTAAGCGACTTTCGTAGCCTAAAACAGCTATTGAATAATTTCAAACACTGCTTTCCGAATTATTACCTTCAAAATTGAAGAAGTGCTTCGCGAATTGTTTCGAGCGTATGCAAAAAGGTATTGATAATGGATTTTCTACTGTTAAAGTCAAAAACATGGCTGACATGTAAAAGACACTTTTGCTGTATGGTCACAGGAAGGCACTTATTGAATAGGTATGTATTAATTGGTTATGGAATTGGAAACAGAAAACGAGTCTTTTTATAAATGTCCTAGTGCATGAAAATATTAAGGAGGGATTGAAGACCAATGTATACAAGGAGCTAATTCACACAAAATAAAAATTGTTTTTCCACCAAAGCATTAAAATTTCAGTAGTGATATGATAGAGCACATTCAGAAGAACAAGAAGAAACAGTGGAGATTAATGTTAGTCAATACTCTAAAGTGTTATTTTCTTACCTAGCAAATAATGTGCTTAATAAAATATATCACATACTTTAGACATAATTTTTAAACTTTATATATACTTAGGTTCCAAAATGTTATTTAATTTTATTCAGAATAGTGGAATCGTAGAAAAAACAGGAAAATCAATAGGAACTTGATTGTTGAAGAAATTTAATCAATTCAGGGAATAAAAGGATTATAAATATAATTTACTAGCAATTAAAATCAAAGTAATGCAAGATGTATTTATTTATTTTAAAAATAAAATAACAAATTCTTCAACAATAATGCAACAACAATATGCAGAACAATTAAAAATGTTGTTGCCGTCTTCGTTTAGTATCGATGGCCTCTAACATGGGTTGCCTTTTTATATGATACCGTCTACGCAATTCATCTATTTCTTTCTCCATCTCCGCGTCCAATATAGCCATTTTCATTTGCAACTCTTCGTAATTTAAATATTTTAAATGTTCAAAATTAACGAATGGCACTCGAACATTAGGATCGTGAATAGGAACTTGACTGGATTGAAGTGATGGCACAGGAATGTGTAAGTAATTTGGAAATTCCCTTTGTAATTCCGCGTTACTATAATCAGAAGACGTCGATGGAGTTTCCAGTTTAGTTTTGTTATAATCTTGAGTTTTAGTTTCATCGAATTGACGATTATATAAGTTGTAGGGAGGGCCTTGAACTGGTTTAGGGTGGTAATTCAAGAGGTTTTGTTCGTCGAAATCATTAACAACCATAGTTCCTAAATCGGATTGGGCTTCGTCTAAGATCCTGTTGTAGGAGAACGGTAAAACCATATCATCTTTACTTAAAACTAAAGTGTCCTCATTCGAAGTTTTTTCGAAACATCCTTCGACTTCCACATTTCTGTCTTGCTTACTTTCTGATGCAGAAGCATAACTTCGATTTTCACGTAAGATACGGACTTCTTCTATCATTTGATTTAAAATGTTTGGAGATTTAGGGTTAGTTATAAATGCATATTTCAGTAATTCTGAAGCTGTGGCACGTTCTTCGGGATTCTTCAGTAAACAAGCTCCAACAAAATCTATAAATTCGGAACTCCATTTATCAGGTTCTCTGAACGAAGGCGGAGGTTTCGTCGGTATCATAAATATAGCTCTCATTGGATGTATATCCCCGTACGGAGGCTTTCCCTCCGCCATTTCCAAAGCGGTTATCCCAAGACTCCAAATATCGGCGGCACAATCGTATCCCATTTCTTGGATAACCTCGGGTGCCATCCAAAATGGGGTGCCGGTGACGGTGTTTCGTTTCGCCATACTATCTGTTAACTGACCGGCTACGCCAAAATCCGCTAATTTAGCATGGCCTTCTAAATTTAATAAAATATTCGCTGCTTTAATATCCCTATGTATCCTCAATCTTGAATGCAAATATTCTAATCCTTTTAAAATGTCGCATAAAACGGTAGCAATTTCGTCTTCTGTTAAGGTCTTTTTTCGCAGTTTTATTATATCCGACACGGATCCAGCTCCGCAATACTCCATTACAATCCATAAATCCGTATTTTTGAAGTAACTTCCATAATATTTAACAACATACGGACTGTCGCACTGTTGCATGAATGATATTTCAATAATTATTTCTTGTAAGTCTGTGTCTACAGGGACTTGTTTAATGGCCACGACTTGTTCAGATTCTTTATGCAAAGCTTTGAACACACTACCATAAGATCCTTCTCCTAATTTGCATATGATATCGAAAACTTCTTCAGGTTGTCTCGTCAAACTTTCTTCAGACAACTGTTTTAATTTGGTACTGGAAGACATTTCTTTAAGTAGGATATCGTTTATTCACAATAATATAAAAGTATTATTTATTATTTACATATATATATAAAGTTCATTACTTATTATACACTAACTATAAGTATATTTATCCAGAGGGTAGATTATAGGGCGTATTCATTTCAAAAGCCTGTGTTATAGAGGTTCTGTGTCAGCTTGGGCCCATTTTAACAAATCCATGCATTTACCTATAAAGATAAGTATATGTTAATTAATAGAGGCCTTTGGGAGTGTTAAAAATAAATTTACAGTCTGCATAATAAGAAACGCAAGCTAATATTTCTACCAAAAAAAGGTTAACAGAAAAAATAAATGTATTGTTACAAAGTACATCTTATATACTAATACGCTAATATTTAATATGGCATCCAGTCTCCATATTTTTAAGAATAGTCTTAGAGTGATTTCCCATAATTCAGACATAATTTTCAGCATAATTCGTAGGAAATGAGCACCATATCTTCTTTATATTTCGAAATAATTGGGAATTTTTGAGGTATTTATGAGGTACGTTTCCTGTGAAGATTGTACTTCATAAGAATCCAAACACTTTCATTTAAGTTGATATTTGAGAACTGCAAAGAATAGATAATTCATTGATGTAGTCTTCTATATGGAGCTTTCCATTCCCTACACAGTTTGCTTCCATGGTTTGAATTGCTGTTTTCCTCCAGGACCAAGTCTACGCTGTTTTCTTTAAGCCACACTTTTATCAATATTAGAAGTCCTTTTTGGTACTATTTTACTATTCGTTTCGCGTTTAAAATACTGGTAAACACGCACAATGTTCCTATACCCCGCATGTTAGAGCTACTTCAGACATGAACCTTCACAGTGTTTTACACACTCTGCGTTGACCTGAACTTCCTTCCGAATGACCAACTCAGAAAGATTCATCCATAAATATAACGTTGGACCAATCCCTGCTGGAATTTTCTTATGTCCAGACCACGAGCACTTGTCGATGCGTATCAGATAGCAATGGTTTAATAATTATGCTTCGATAAGCTATATCATGCTTGTATAATCTGTTTTTAATTGACTAGCTAGATTGCCCTTGAGGAAGTTTTAATTGCATTTTTTTCTGATAGCAGCCTTCTCTTTCCGCGTTGATGTAGTGGCCTTTTCTCCATGTCCTAAAAGATTATCTGTACTGCATTTGCTGATATCGCCTTACCCTTACCCACCCAGCTGCTGTTATATTTTGCATATTCTGCACTCATTTTAACGCAAGTAATAACTGTCACCTGGGTCAGTTACAACGGATACTGTACTAAAAATGACTAGGGATATTAGAGGGAAGATATTTCTACCTACTCTGTCAACCCTATGTTCCTACTAACTTTCCTTTGATGGGACATTAGCCTGCGATTCCTATTATACACACTGTATTTTCTATTATATTATTTCGAACGCAATATTTACGTAAATAATAAAAAATTTTAAAATGAATCAGTATTACAAATTATTTGTGTTTATGAGTTCAGAGATTCACACTACTTAGATTTACTTATGAAGAATCCCTTCTTAATTTACGAATAGCGCTTAGAACATACACTAACGTTCAAGGAAGCTTGGCTGAGCGAAACAATTTAAAAAAAACATAATCTTTGAGGTAACTCTTCAGATAGTAATCAAGACTCATTTTACACCAAATTGTTGTAAAACAATCCACTGCTCATCACCAATGATCGGTCGATTTAAGAAAGGATCGTTTTCCTCAAGTTAAAGAAACATATCGCAGATATTTACACGCGTCACCTAAAATTTAAGTTGTTTCTTTAATAAACATTATATATAATACAAGCAAAAGACGCGATTTTAGCTATAGCAGGAGGTACGTTGGGTGAGAATTAAATATCCTCAGACAATATAAAAAGTGTCTCAAATCTGGTACTAAAAAAAGAAGTATACGACCGAAAACAAAGCAATGACTGAGGTTGTAGATCGTCAACTTGTTAATATTAGTAAAAGGGATAGACGAAGAACACACTCAGGAATTGGAGTCCACGTTAACGTATGCTATGTAAAACCTGTGAGTGTTTCGACAATTAGCAGATGATTAAAAGCTGTGGGTTTGTACTGATGAAACGCAGTCAGAAAGCCGTTACATAAAAAAAAATAAAATATTTAAAGTGGGTTCAACAACAAAAAAGATTGGACTGTAGGATAATGAAATAGTATTTTATCAACAAATAAATCCAAATTTGAAATTTATGTTTTACGAAGACGAGTATTTGTACGAGAACGGATGTTGGAACCGTCTATTGTACCTATCATTAAGCACGAAAAATAATGAAATTGAGGTATTTTGTCGGTGTATCTATAGAAGATACTACAAAAATTGAAGGAACATTGGATAAAGAGGGATACAAGAAAATTTTGGAAGACAACGCAATTCCATCAGGATGAAATGGCCAGATTCCTGCCCTTAACCTTATCGAATTATTACGCAATGAATTAGATCCTCATGTGCGCAAATTAATGCCTGGGAAAACATTGAGGATAATATTCAGTAAGAGTGGTAAAATATTACAACCAATTTTAGCAAAATAAATTGCAAGGATGCCTAAAGTATGTGCCACATTAATAAGAGTTCCCATTCATGAAAGTAATATTTGGTTCTAATGTATATTTTATATATACATATTACACTGGTTAACAAATTTCAATTTTTGGTTTCTCCGTCAAGTGACGTACATTAATTTTTATAAAAAACATAGAAACATTTATTTTAATAAAAGGCAGATGCTTAAATTAACTCTAATTTCATTTAGATTTCAATAACAAGATTTTTCAGACTACAACATATTTTATTTTATATTTTTATATATTATTGTGATGAAACATTGCATTGTCTCTTATCAACAACATCCACAATTTCTCTTGTTAACGTCCAACAGTAATATGCTAACATTACTGCATACCATTTGTCCTGATATTGCTTTTCCGATCTCAAACTGTCTTGGTGGAAACATTGGCCATGCTAACATCACTAACGTTGTCCATACTCTCTGGACAACAATTTAAGGGAGAATGTAGAATATACACTTTAAGGAACATATTGCAGTAAGCACCGCGAAATGCTTATGTCATATCCATTACCAAAGTTCTGCTTTTTGTTTCTACAAAAAACTGGTAAAAACTTGTACCAAAGACACTCAAGCAGCTCTGTTAATTTTCTTTCAAATTTTTTATTTCTAACTATTTTTCTAAGGTCTAAAAAATATCCTCTTCTAATTTTACTTTGGTTATTTTGGAAGCTTTTCTCGAAGGTATTTAAAACGGTCAGCTTCTTGATCTAGTGCCTAACCAAAGTTTTTCATGAACCCTAGTTCCATTTGCAGACGTGGTATTATGATCTTAACTTTTTCCACTAAAAGCTGATGTACATTGTCTTTTCCTGATATAAAACTCTGTCGTAATAGCCTCTTCTGTTTAATATACATAAGTTTATAGTCTCGATAAATACTCGGACATAACTTTTCACTCTTATTTAATAGAGTTACCAAGCACACAACAAAAATTATTTGGGTTACTTACACATGAACGACTGATGATTGTGTCTATGAAGAACTGAATTAAAATCTGAATACAATTTTGGGTGCCCTTCGTTTGTTAAAAACTCACTAAACAAATCGTCACGGCTTTATACTGTGCTATTGCAGCTAAAGTCGCGTCTTTTCTATAGCACGTGTCTGCCTATTTCCTTTCTAAAGCATAGCAACCGACAAGATTAGAACAACAATGAAAATTTATTGTGTTTTGAGTAAACGAGTCACATCATATCTGAACAAGTCTTTACCTGCATCTTCTCCGTAATAGAACTAAACTAATACTGGCGCTTTTCAAATAATTTGTACTTTGTATATTTTGTTTAACTTTGCTAGATACTGACTTAGGGTAAAAATTTTGTTGGACAACGTAATCAATAATTTATTTATACAATTCATATAAAATATGTAACGGTTACTAAAAATTGTTTTTATTTGCAAATACGTATAAGCGAAAATGCATTTGTGAAAAACATTAAACATGAAAAATTCATACTTGAAATAGAAACGTAGGAGAAACAACAAAGACAATAACAATATTCAAATTCTATCGACATTTTTGTAACAGGAGAATGCTTTAATTAACAAACGAGGTGTGAGAAAGTACTGAACATTAATAGACGCAGAAAATTAGAATTACCCAAAGCATTTACCAGTCTGCCCTATATATTCGGTGTCATTGTCATTGATCATTGAGAATGTACTAAGAAGAAAGAAATGTTAGCAAATATTAGCAAGGTTGGCAAAGTTTTGATTCAGAGTACAAGAGAAAGGTGTTTCAAAATCATACATACCCAAAGTAGTATTTGTGGCGTGAAAAACTTATTCCAGGAATCAATATGGCTACTAACTAAATATGAGAACCTCTACAGAAGAGATAATTATAAATTTGATAATACATAAAGAAAAACACTATGCCGGGCAATGTAGAAAATCTCTATTCTTTGAACCCAAATTTATATTTCAGTGAATAGAAAACTTTTCATGTATTTGGTAGGGAACATAAGCATAAAGACATGAGGAATGATGTCTATTATGATGTATATCAGGTATGGACAACCTATGACATGTTGTGGGTCAAACTTTAATGTGCAAATACGTTTGGGGGCCGCCTTTAAAAGCAGTGCATTTTAAAGTAGTGTTCATAATTTTTAGCGGTAGATATCAGACATGAAATAATACGATAATGTCTCGCGAGCCGGATCAAATCTTACAGCGGGCCGGATCCGTCCCGCGGGCCAGTTGTTGCCCACGTATGATGTATATAGACATACACGCAAGGTATTATGACATAATCAAGTTTCACGATTATTTATATAGTTTTACTTAAATTCGTTTTTGCAAAGCTGCGTCAATGTTCACTTGGTTGTAATATTACGACGGAAGCGGTTAAAGAAACAGTCGGAATGATATTAAACGGATTTAAAATAATTTCAAGAGATAGTAGAGTATTAATATTACATAAATGTCGTGCGGACGTGATCGTAAGCGCAATGAGCAATTAAAAGTGACGAAAAAATGTGGTTAAAATTAACTTTTTGTGTGTAATTTCTGTTTATTTTTTCAATTATTTGCGAACGACTTCTGAAGAATACATCACTTCCTGTGGAAAAACAAATAAATTAGATGTGTTTGAATCTGCGAACATAAAGGGAAGTGGACGAATACATCAATGATAATCTGGGCATCCGTAAGCGATTATCGATATAGTATGATGAAATAGAAACGCCTTCCTTTCCATGCCTTCTGAGACGTGTTACCATTTTTGTCTCTTTTGAAATGTCAGCTTTCTGTACATATTTTAGGGATATAACCTTAAAATCTTCCATTATATTTTAAGAGCCATTCCTATGTAGCACCTCAATTTTTGCTCCCCAACCAACCTTTGTAACGTTATTTCTGAATAAACCCTGCGATATTATTTTCGTTACTGTCCGCGATGTTTGCATCTCTGTGGTTTTCCTATCAGATTATTTTTGTTGGAGTTATTTCCATCGGCCGCTTTTTCATTTTATAATCGTAATAGTATATATGTTAAATACATTAAAGAATAGGACGATGAAATATAAATAAACAAGTTTGGAAATATTTAGGTAACGAATTACAAACACATTAAAAATTAGCTAAAAAGAGCTGTTTTTATGTATTTAAAAAAAATACTGGCTAAATTACACTTTAAAGTGGTTCGCATTTAACATTTAATAACTGCAAGTAAGTAATCAAATATTTAATAGTTTTTAATAGTAGATTGTATAATTTTGCCCAATTACAATAGAACAAGATATAACTTGGCGCGACTACATTTAAGTGATTGTAAAACTCTTTCTACAAAAATCATATTCTATCAGATGGAATATACTAGGTTAGTGCATAAGTTCGTAGCGTTTTTATTGAATTCAAAATTTATTATCATATTTTTTAAAAAACGAGATACACGACTTAAATAGAGAATATATTCTCCTCCGTTATGTACGATTACCTTCCCACGACCTATCAATTTTTCAATTCCACGCTTTAAGTCTGATGGTTTCCTGAATGTTGTAAATCGTTTGTGTTAAAATTGATTTCTTTAAATCGAGAAAACCATTTCAGTACTGTATTATCCCCAATAATATTTTCTCCGTAAATAGTACAAATGATTCTAGCGGCTTCTGATGTGTAAATTCGAGCAAAAGCATATGCCGGAAGTGCTTTACTCGACTATCTAGTTACGTTTGTTAATAAATAAAACAATTTTTGCACAATTTTACAAATTCAAAAACTAGTCCATTAAATACTAATGTGGCATTAAGCCAACTTTAACATATGCCTAATAATTGTTTTCAAGGCACTTTCAAACTTATGCATCAGTCTTATGCTCTGTTTAGAGAATTTTTTAAATATAAATGTTTAGATGCTTTCATGTAATTTTTCCAAAAGATGATACATATATAATATGAGAAAATATTTTATTATTAGTTATACATTTCTCCATACGAAGTTAATTTTGATAAATGCGATTATTCTCATACGTCTTATGTATATTAACATGTACAAACTTCAACGAATGGACATGTAATAGGGTAGAATGGTTCGATCACTAGTTGTTCATTAAAATAAGTGAAATAAAATTCTCAACACTTAAATGAAAGAAGACATTATTTTATAAACTACATAGATACAATATTTCATGTTCTAGAAAAGTACGTGTAAAACAATAAAAGTTCGTTTCAAAATTTTTAAAGCGCTTGACTTCGAACTAACACATGGATCAATAAGTCCCGAGACTAACCCATAGATGGCGCTCGTAGTAAACCAGTAACCACGTCTTTCTAGAGTACTAACCTTTGCTTGAAACGTGTCAAAATTTTAAGTCGATCGGACCAGAAACAGCTGAGTTATCGAGGTTGGAGTAAAGTCGTTTTGTAGTTTGTTTAAACAATGGAAAAAACCGAGTTTCGTGTTCTGATAAAACATTGTTTTTTAATGGGTAAAAACACCACGCAAGCAAAACAATGGATTGAAAAATGTTACCCGGACTCTTGTCCATCAAAAGCAACGATTTGTCGGTGGTTTGCCGAGTTTAAACGTGGTCGTACCGACACAAATGACGCGGAGCGCTCGGGTAGACCTGTGGAAGCCGTTACACCGGAAAATGTGAGTGAAGTGACAAACATTATAATGAAAGATCGTAAAGTGAAGCTCTGTGAGATTGCTGAGATGACACAGATATCATATGGAAGTGTATTTACTATCCTTCATGAAAAATTGAACATGAAAAAGGTTTTTTCCAAGTGGGTGCCGCGATTGCTCTCGATGGAACAAAAACAGCAACGAGTCGATGATTCAGAAAGCTGTTTATCGCTATTTACTCGCAACAAAAAAGATTTCTTGCGTCGTTACGTGACCATGGACGAAACATGGATACATCACTACACTCCAGAGTCGAAGCGGCAGTCATCTGAGTGGCGCACAGCTGGCGAAAGCCGTCCGAAACGTCCGAAAACGCAGCAGTCAGCTGGCAAAGTCCTGGCGTCAGTTTTTTGGGATACACATGGCGTGATTTTCATTGACTACCTCGAAAAAGGTAAATCGATCAACAGTGATTATTATATTGACTTACTGGTGCGTTTGAAGGAGGAAATCGCAAAAAAACGACCGCACATGCAGAGAAAAAAAATCCTTTTTCACCAAGACAATGCACCCTGCCACAAGTCGATGAAAACAATGGCAAAATTGAACGAATTGAGTTTTGATCTGCTTCCCCACCCCCCATATTCGCCAGATTTAGCCCCCAGTGACTACTGGCTCTTTGCTGATCTTAAAAAAATGCTCCAGGGAAAAAGATTTGGCTCAAATGAGGAGGTCATCGCTGAAACTGAAGCTTGTTTTGAAGCGAAAGATAAATTTTTTTATAAACATGGTATTGAAAAATTGGAAAAGCGTTGGAACCATTGTATCACCCTAAAAGGTGATTATGTTGATGAATAAAAAAAAATTTTGCAAAAAAAATGTTGTTTTCATTGTTAGTCTCGGGACTTATTGATCCATGTGTTATGTACATATGTAGTTATCTAAAGAAGGTCGATTGTTCGAACCACTTTCAATCGTTTCTCGTCTCAGGAGTAATTGGTACCTCTCTCGGCATCCTTCAGTGTTGAAAAAGAATAATCCTTACTGCTTCTTCTCAAACGACGAGGTGGAGTTAGTAACGAAGTCATGGAACACTTTACATATACAAATATGTGCTCTCCCTCTCGTGATCGTGATAAATCTAAAAAACTTATGGGCCAATTTGGTACTCGTCACATAAAAATTTAATATATATATATTATATATACGATTGTTCGTTATGTTGGAGAAGCACAATGTCCATCCACTGGAGGAACGCAGATCCAGACTCATTTTACTTATAAGCTGGTGAATAGTCGGATTGACTATTCAGACCCTCTGGCCAAACTAAACTTCGCAGTTTCTCGCTCCTCTTCCAGAAGCGCTGCCACATTTGTCTACGGTACGCCGAGGACGAATCTCCTCTGGAGGGCTCCCCTGTGTCACATGTCGCTGAACGTCAGCAATCTCTACAGTGATATTTTTGTCGGCTCCCTTTCTTCTTAATTTTGAATTATTTTAAGTTATTGTTAAATGTTTAGTGGTATTGTTTTTATTTTTACATTATTAATTACTTTTGAAATGTAGTTTTACTATATGTACTTCGTCTTATTTGTATTACAATGTTTTGTCCTGCAATTGTGTTCGCCTGTTGGACAATAGATATATATTATTATTATATATGGGAATCTACCGTGCCTTCACTTAAATTCTTATTTGGAACAACTTGTAATTGTAACAAGTAGTTGGTAACATTAAAAAATCTTAAAGTATTAAAAAATGTGTAAAATCAAAGATCAAGTAATCCTAGTTTTATCTTTCTGCGCTGGGATAATTTGCAGATCCATAAGACCTTAAAGTAATGCTCTTTTAATTTGACTAGCTGAATCAGTTTATCTGTATACCAACAAAGAAATCGACAAGAACAACTTTGTGGGACATACTTCTCTATGCAAGAATAAATTGTACTGTAAGTCGAAGCTGTAAGATTTACTTAGCTTAGTATCATGTGAAGGTTAAAATCACTTGAAGTCTCTTAGTTCCTTTGTTAAAGTTGTTTTTTTTTATTTGTTTTTCTCTGGACCTGTTTTGCAGTTTAGCTTTAGGAATTCCAAATAACCTAGTTGATTGAATCTGCTCGTTGAGTATAAGATCTATATTTTCTACGTTATTGACTTTTACAGTTTTATCTATATTTATCTGTAGTTTATTCTTGCCTTCCTGACTTATTTTTTCTGCTCTCTAAATAGTCAATCAGATCAGAGCTCTACTTGACCAGGTAAGGCTAAATACAACGAGGTTAGTTCTGGTAAACGAGCTCTCAGCCCCTGAGGGGTAGATTTAAGCTAATTGAATTTTACGAGCAGGGTAATCTTATCTTAGATGCAAAGTAATGATAAAACCATTTATTCAAAGCGACAAATACAACCAAATAATACAATTCTTGAGTCATTCTTGATTTCGTTCTAACGTATTACCATCTATGTATAGCATAATTATATTCTTCGATAAGTATCGAATATTGAAGGTGTAGTAGCACGAATTGTTTTTCATTTATTGTGTTTTGTTACTTATATATATATTTATTATATATATATATATATATATATATATATATATATATATATATTATATATTTATACTTAATATACAAAAGGATATGTACTGAAATATCCATTGTGTGCATGTGTGACAAAGGAACAGAATTCTCCTAAAACTATTCAAGAATGAATTATTGCAGTATACAGGGTGTCTATAAAAGAACTCCGGGGTTTAAAAAATTAATATTTTTTAAACTATAAAAGATAGCAAAATTTGATCAATTCCTTTGAAACAAGCAGCTCAAAGAGTTTTACTCATACCAATTGGGAATGTTTCTCTCAACAGTTGGCAGCGCTGCGGAGCGTTGACCTTGAAATGACGTAGCGGCTGCGGCAGGCAGTCAGTGTCGTCTGGACTGCCGCGCTATGGCGACGCCTCAACAAAAGGCTCAATGTGTTATTTGGCTCATAGAAACTAATTCTGTTGTTACTGTACAAAGAAACTTTCGACGTAGCTATGGTGTTGACCCGCCTACAGACAAAACAATTCGTCAGTGGTTATGTACGTTCAAGGAAACAGGAAGTGTTTTGAAGCAAAAGTCGCCGGGTAGGCCGCGTGTGTCTCAAGAGAATGTGGACAGAATCCGAGCTTCATGCACTCGAAGCCCTAAGAAATCGTTAACAAGACGCAGTCTGGACTTGGGGTTGCCAAGATCAACAGTCCATAAGGTAATTCGTAAAAGACTTCGTTTAACTGCCTACAAGATACAACTTTTACACCATATCAAACCGGCAGACAAGGTTAAGAGATTCGAATTTTCTGTTTCCATGCTGGATAAAATTGATGAAGATAATGATTTTTTAAAAAGTGTGGTTTTTAGTGATGAAGCTACTTTTCATGTGAACGGAACTGTAAACAGGCATAATTGCAGAATTTGGGGTTCAGAGCCGCCCCATGAGTTTATTGAGTACGAACGTGACACGCCCAAAGTGAATGTTTGGTGTGCTCTTATGCGTGACAGAGTCATAGGTCCCTTCATTTTTGTCGAAAGGAATATCAATGGTGATGTCTATTGTGACATGTTAGAGGAGTATGTTTATCCTCAGTTGGATGACATTGAGGCGGAGAAAGGTTTAGTTTACTTCCAACAAGATGGGGCGCCGCCACACTTCAGTTTGCGTGTGCGTGAGTCACTGGACGCTCGTTTCGGCAACAGGTGGATTGGAAGGGAAGGACCTATTCCATGGCCACCAAGGAGCCCTGATATGACTCCGTTGGACTTTTTCTTCTGGGGGCATATCAAGAATCTTGTGTATGCGGAGAAAATTCGAAATGTTCGCCATCTCAGGGAACGAATAGAGAATTGCGTGGCGTCCGTTCCCCCAGACATGCTCGCCAGGACATGGGAAGAGGTAGAATACCGTTTCGACGTGTGCCGTGCCACTCACGGAGCTCACATTGAACTTCACTAAGTTGTTAAAAAATCTTGAAAATGTAAGCTTTCTAATCATGTATAAAACATGTATGTACGTTTTTTACTTTATTAAAATATTTTGTCTTAAAACCCCGGAGTTCTTTTATAGACACCCTGTATAGAAACAAACCTCTATAATATTTTAAAGTGAAATATTGGTCAAAACAGTTTCGATAAGATCATGAATCTACGGAAGATGATCCATCTTATTTTCATACTAAGCAGAAGTTATTCTTGTTAAATACATTTCACAGGGGACTATAATAATAGCATTTACCTACCGAAATATGTTAACAAAATTATGCAGGTTTACGTCACAAAAAGTTCTTCTTCATAACAATGCGCGAGTTCACTAGGCAATCAAAGTCCAAAGTATAAGTAAAGACATTTTTTTTATTTAGAAATATTGAAAAGCACCTCAGGGGATGTAGTTTCGCAGACTATAATCATTTGGAAGAGAAAATTGATATTTTAAAAACTAACAAAAACCATTTTTCTGATCGAATAAAGTCGTTGCAGAGCAGATGTGTAAGTGCGTTGAAGTTAAAGATATTATGTTGAAAAATGGAATTATCAAAAAAATCTTAGGTCTTTATTGTTAGACAGAAAACTTTTGTTGTTCCTCTCATACAGGTTTTATTAAAAAGGCAATCGTTAATAATATAAGCAGTTGTATATTATTTTGAATAGTTAACGAAATTTTGTACACCACTGTGTCTCTATTTAACGTTCTTAAATCAAAATTTCCACTT
Organism: Dermolepida albohirtum; assembly: GCA_031893035.1. Taxonomy (NCBI): domain Eukaryota; kingdom Metazoa; phylum Arthropoda; class Insecta; order Coleoptera; family Scarabaeidae; genus Dermolepida; species Dermolepida albohirtum. The sequence continues at coordinate 97,032 of JAVIWB010002274.1, read as the reverse complement.
CCTCTACTTAGTCATTGCGATAAGCGGTCATATATAATTAATTGCTGATTACAAATTATAATTTAGTATATTGTTTTTATCAATGTTTATTTAGTGCTTTTATAGTAACATATGATACTCAAATACATTCGCATAAAAAATTTAAAGTGGTAGCTGCTATGTTTCTAAAAATTATAACGTATTTTCTAGTATTTTTGTTTTATTTTAAAGAAGTTTCTCTTTCCAATTTATTTCAAGAGACATTTGAATGCGGAAACACAGAACCTTTTAACACTTTAGTGTGGGACGATGGTGGAAATTATTTTAAAAAAGTAAATGGCTGTATAAATGACGAAAACATTACAGTGGTGATTTTAGAGACAAAAGTGCTTAATTTCGAACCAAATACGTTTGTGAATATGACAAAATTAAGAAACATTAATTTATCAAACAAGAATATTCACAGGCTCAAACCCGGATTTCTAAAAAACACACCCAATTTGAATAAAGTGCTCGCTCCTAATAACAGAATTAGAGAGATCGAAAAGGGTGTATTTAACATGTTCGATCTGCACAATTTAGATCTGAGCTCGAATATCATCCAGTGGATACGCGAAGGAGCCTTTGCGAATTTCAATACCACTTGGTTGAATTTGAAGAATAACCTGTTAATCGAAGTGTTCGATAATTGGTTCAGTAATTCCTGGATAGAAATACTCGATCTTAGTTATAACAAAATAAGATCGTTACATAAGAATGTATTTAGGGGATTGGTGAAACCTGGAGTGATAAATCTGAATTACAATAACATACATTTCATAGAAGACGAGACGTTTGGGGCGCCCATATTTTTAAAATCTTTACATTTAGCTGCGAACTTTTTAAATAATATTGATTTTCTCAATGGCACAATATCAGGTAGTGTTGATCTCGGTTTTAATATATTTAGTAATATCAATATTGGACAATCTATAAAAATCAGTGAAATATTAATTTATCCTAATCCTTGGAACTGCAAGTGTTTATTAAAATTTTGGAAATATGCCAGGGAACATAACATATTATTCGGAGCATCTAAGACATTACGAAGAAAAGGATTCGAAAGTGAACCGGTGTGTATAGTCCATGGTAACTGTGACAAACTTTATATTGATACAACATTGCAACGAGAATATTTTAGAATTGTGGATTATATTAAATTGGGTGAATATTAATTATGATTTTTCTAATAAATAAGGAAGAAAATTTGGTTAGTTTTTTTTTTATTGTTGGGCATTAAGTGTATACTTTTCATTTAATATATGCACGTAAGTGTTTTCTTTAATTGGCCATAAGTTTTTATACATCAGTATTTCAACCGCATATATTTTGCTGTTGATTTTGGTTTTTTCTTTATTTTTCAGAAATTAGTTTCTAAATCAAGGGAACTTTCTCTGAACATATATCGGCAATTCTAATAAAATACTTTCCCAAAAGAATTTAGAAAAAAGTTAACATGTGATTGAAATACTAATATGTACAGACCCATTATCAATTTTAAAAAAGTAATGGACTTGAGGTATATGTTCCCTTCAACAAGCATCTAATATTTGAACACATTAAGAAGTTTATATTTAGTAAGAGTTTTAAGAAGCTTATGAATATTATATTATATATAATATTATAGTTCTTTAAAATCAATACTCTAAAGTCCCATCAAGTTTTGCAAAATAATAGATTTTAATAGTGTCAATTCAGGTAATCAATATTTGATACTAATATCTCTAATAAAATTTATACAAATGACCCTTTTAATCATCAGCATGAAAAAATTTCCCAATGACTGGCCATGGTATTTTTAATTATCGACTTTAATATATTATTACAACATGAATTTTTTGATTTTATCTATGTTAGAGAATATTTTAAATACCTTAACTATTGAGTGAGTTTGGAAGGTTGTTTTTAATAACAATTTTAGTTTTTGAATAAGACACGCGTTCTTAAGCTTGTCATTTGTCACGGCGCGACAGGTCAGAATTCGCTATATAAAATTCAGAGGTGCGAATATTTTCGTCAATTGTTGGTCATCCCGAGCGATGCGTATTATGCATATTATTCTTCTAGTAATTAGCGTCTGTACATGATTTGTCGACGTAATTTGTTTAGGGTGTATATAAATATATAATTAAATATCGAACGTGCGGAAGGGGAAAAAGCGACCATTGGTTGATAGAGTCAAGGAGTATATCAGTGCATTTTTTGACAAACACGTCTGCAGAGAACATGTTAACAGTAAAAAGCACAAAAATAACAAAAAATGGGGTGCCGCAAACGGCTGAATTCATGCAAGATCTATTTTTCATCATCGCATCATGTAGTTTACCGTTAAATTTATTGGATAAAGAACAATTTCGATTCTTCTGGCATAAATACAATTCCAACTGGAAGCTACAACTCGGACAGCGCCGCATAAATATCTACCATCTCTATCGAAAATAGAATCAAAACTATAGTTTAAGATAAATAGCTGCGGTTATGCGTTGACGACACGACAGATCGTAAAAAAATCCCTTAAATTGACCAATTTTATTAGGCAGCAAAAATTAGAAAAATGTACAGGTGAAGTGATTAAAAACTTGCAAGAAATCAATTGTTGATATTTGGTGTCTTAACAATCTTTTGGCCGAACTCTTAAAACAAGCTGTCAGAGACTTTTATATGGGACGTGTAACTTCATGCTACACATGTTGTGGTACGAACTATTCGAGAATGTTTTTCAGATGTGGATGCATTAATAGTAAATACTAAAAAAGTGTTTCTACAAATTTTCCGTTCATATTCGGGAATTTCACAGACCGTGCCCGGCATTCACAAACCACCACAGCCAATTTTTGCACATTGGGAACATGGTTGAAGGCGGCTTTTTCTTATTCTGAGTATTTCGGACAAACTAAATCTGCGATTCTACAATTCAATACCGACGAAGCACTGCTATTAAGGAGTCTGATAAGATATCAAGATATTTCCATTGAAACAGATTTAAAAACTATTAATCGCAATTATGCGAGCTTATTTGACGCAATAGAAAAATTGCAAAATACTGTGTAGTCGTTATTGGAGTCAGTGCAAATATGGTAGTGAACGATATACACTCACTGCTGTAGGTGATGTAAGTGACATAAAAAAACATGTGTGTTTTAAAAAAAACTGAGTGTTATAAACAAAGATTTTGATGTTAACAAATATTGCTTCTATAGATCCCTTATCTATTTATAAAAATTATTTTAATTATGCGTGTCTTGCATCAGTAGATGTAGGGACATGACTGCAAACATTGTTATCCACTTTGCGCTACGTAATAACAGCTATAAACAGGTAAGTGTTTCAAAAATTTTAAAATTATTTATTTTTCTCTATTTTACGCATCGTTGATTATTAATATTCATTGTGTTCACATTGATTGTCGGTACGTAGATATGTACGTACTTACTACAACCGATCCTGACATATCGCGCGGGGGAGAAATAACACCTTTTCCTTCCTCTTATTTTATAAATGGACATATACTTTTGAAAACTTAAAAATATTCAATGGAGAAATGTCTTTATTTGTTAACATGGGTATCATTAAACGAAAGCTCTTTTTTCCTTTTCCAAGAAAACTATTACCTAGAACGAACGTATTTATACATCTAAGACAATTCTTGGAATATTCCCTCTAATATTCCATTTACATTTCATAATTATCATGTTTTATCTAATTTCTAATTATAATTAGAAATGCGAACTTTAATCCCTTTTCACACAGAATACGCATTTATTATTTTACTCTATTATCCATCTGCCCGGTAATTATATTCAATATATCACATTTCTTAATTATTTCTGATTTTTGGCGTGCTTTTTCTGCATCGTGTTTGGTTCATTTCAAATTGATCAGCGAACTTACGCTACGTCCCATCAAAGTTTTGAAAAGGCCAGATCTTTTAGAAATCGCTCTTTCTTGTATAACATATCTCAAGTGCCAAACATGTGCACGTTCCTGATTGAAGTATTTTAAAGTAGCCTTGTACATATGGTGTTCAACATATACATATATATATATATATATATATATATATATATATATATATATATATATATATATTGGGTCTGGGAAAAAGTTCGTGGCGTTTTTTCAGTAAAATTCAACTGGTCCCCGCATGGCGCGTGGATGAATTCATTTAAACCGAATATGCTCCATTATTATCGACAATGTTTCGCCATTTTTTTGGTAGATCCATGATCCCATCGGTGAAAAACTTCTGTGGTTTCTGGTCGAAAAACTGAATCAAGTAGTTTTCACAGGCTTCTTTTGAAACCAACTTAATTCCATTGAGAGAGTTCTGCAGAGATCGAAACAGATGATAGTCAGAGGGTGCTATATCCGGACTGTAAGGTGGGTGCATCAAAACTTCCCAACCAAACTCTCTCAATTTTTGACGGGTCATCAAAGAAGTGTGTGGTCGGGCGTTGTCATGATGGAAGACAACACCTTTCCTATTAATCAATTCGGGCCGTTTTCTTTCAATCGCCTGGCGTAATCTCTCTAGTTGTGCACAGTAGAGTTGAGAATCAATCGTCTGACCAGTTGGAAGTAGCTCGTAGTGGACGATTCCCCTCCAGTCCCACCATACACACAGCATCACTTTTTTTGGCGTCAATGTTGGCTTAGCGAACGCTTGTGACGGCTCACCATCCTTTATCCACGATCTTTTACGCTTCCGATTATCGTACGTAATCCATTTTTCATCTCCGGTTATTAAACGTTTCAGAAACGGCTCGATTTCATTCCGTTTCAGCAGCGCATCGCAGATGTTAATTCGGTCAATCATGTTTTTCACGCTCAACTCATGAGGAACCCATACGTCAAGCTTTTTTTTGTAACCAGCTTTGTGTAAATGGTTCAAAACAGTTTTGTGGTCAATGCCTAGCTCCATGCCAATATCGACACTGCTGATATGCTTATCTTGTTGGACTTTTTCAAGAATTTCATCAGATTTTTCAGTGATTGGACGACCGGAGCGTGACTCATCTTTCACATTGAAATTTCCAGAACGAAAGCGAGCGAACCATTTCCGCGCAACAGATTTCGATGAAGTACCTTCACTGTACACAGCACAAATTTTATCACAAGCCTGCGCAGCGTTCTTCCCCTTATCATAATAATATTGCAGAATATAGCGAAATTTCTCATATATATATATATATATATATATATATCTAAAAAACGAGCCCTCGGTGGTGTCGCTGTGACTTGTTGTTCTTTAGTTATCGGCAACCAATGCCATCTATCGGGAAAAACGCCACGAGCTTTTTCCCAGACCCAATATATATATATATATATATATATATATATATATATATATATATATATATATATATATATATATTCGTGCTCGCAACATATAACATCCTGTCCAAGGAGATACACATCCGCGTAAGTACACCACGTATCCTTCAATACCAATTACCTACGAATTCTTGTATATTTTAATTGACAGTTTCTTTCACTGATTTATTTTAGTACATCATTTACAATTGCTTATATTTTTCCTTTTATCTATTGCTTTCGTTTATTATTTTCATCAATACATTCAAGCTTCAAGAATTCCAAATATTTACATTAGTGAATAAAATTTTAAGCACAAACTTGTTTTATTTCCGCTAATGATATGTCGTTCAGCTTGATACACATCCTGAACTTTTAATGCTCATCATAAAAGTTTATTATTAACTTTTTTTTTATTATTGTAACGACCGAGTTAACCAGGAACCCAATCATTTCCATCCCCATTCTTACTATTTACATTCTAACTAACAAACAAGCGCCAACGCCCATGATTTAACAAAATACTATTTGATAATTGCTTGAACTTCGATTTATATGTATTTATCACACTATCAGCGGTTAAAATATTAGGATTTATTTTAAGAGACGAATGTTTAACGTTTATGCAATCTCTCGTGTCATGTGCTGTGAGTCTGACACAGCCAAATCATTTAATTTTTTTCCAAAATGAAGTTAGAACTGTCAACTGTCGTAGAGCATATCATAAAAAGATACAAGTGCAAAGCATTTGCAGAAATGAACTAGCTAGCCATCTATTGCAAAAATGCTTCCCGACAACTTCTTTTCGGATTGGTATACGTAGTTTAAACTTGAGATTTACAGGTACTCTGTCGCCACTTCTACACTGAACGGCATTATATAGATTTTATTCATATCAAATTGTTAAAGTTTACCATGCCGTGCACAGCACCTTAAATTTTTATCTATGAAACGTTTCGGATTTTTGTATAGAAAGAAATTATTGTGTGCGCTCCTCAAATCATATCGCTTCAAATTACAAGTTTATTTTATTTACATTTGCTTGTGTATTGTTATTTAATTTATCTGTCTAGTCCAACACTTACAGGATCTTCATTTAAGTTATTATTAGGCATGTTTTCTTCTGATTAGATAGCATAATTGCCTGGTGTATAGGAAAGACAACTGTGCTTAACATAGTTGATATACATATATGCTGTGGTTTTGAAATTTCGTTTATCATTTTTATTTTTACATCTTGAAATTAATTATTATAAATTATAATAAGTATTTTAATAAATTAAATTTAAATATAAACTAACTTATCATACATATGTACTGCTAAATTGAGTAAAAAAAATTATTAGGATACACGTTTGTAATAAAAGTATGTGTATAAAGTTTACAATATGTAAATTAAATTGTAATAATTACAAAATGAATGCTTGTATAAATATTTACAAAAATATGTATTTGAATTTAAGTAAACAAATTAATCTATTTTAATGTAAATAGTTTCTCTAAATACTTTAAAATATTTATTATAAAATTATACTTTCTTTATATAGTTTTTAAAAATTTTATTTTTTACTATTTTCTTAAAAAGGTATAGCTGATTCAATCAATAAATAGTTCACACCTTTTTTGTTTTGAAGATTTGTGGAAATAGTTACCATCACAAATATTAGCATTAAACAACATTAAGTGCGCAATTTTTAAACGCAGTCTATAAATAAATATTGATTTTATTACACGAGTATTTTTTATGTATCATATATATATATATATATATATATATATATATATATATATATATATATATATATATATATATATATAAGTAGTACTGTAATATATATATATATATATATATATATATATATATATATATGTATTATATGTATCTTTAACTCATTATTTACAACTAAAGATAAATATCACTAAAAAATATAATTGAAAGTTGAACGGTAATTGATTATTAGCATCTTATTTAGTCTCGATATAAAGTTAAAAAATTATAAATAATAAGTTAAAGATGTCAATAATTAACATTAATATGAATTAAAGAAAAAAGAAGAAATGTTTTTAAAACTTTTGTCTTTTGTTATCTACTGCAAAAGGTATAAATATAATTTAAAAAAATAATTGACGGATGATTAATTATAAACATCGGTATAGAAAACATGTATATTATCTTCATATACAGTTAAAAAAATTATAAATAATAAGTTAATAATAATATTAATAATAAACATTAACATGAATTAAAGTAAAAAAAGAAATGTTTTAAAAATTTCTCTTTTGTTATTTATTGCAAAAGATATAAATATAACTAAAAAAATATTTAGAGAGTGATTGATTATAAGCATCCAAAACTTATGAATAATAATAATTAATTAAAAACACATACAAGTACAAATATAGTCCTATAAAAAGTTCTATAAGAAGTAAAATCAATATTTTATATAAAATAAGTATTTCTAAACTATTGTTGTACTCCTTTATGCCATTTTGGTTATATTTAGAGCAGGAGGGGGGACGGGGGTATAACTAAAGTTTTGCATCACGTGGCAAAATCATGTGTATACTGCATTCGATATTAATACAATATATATTAAATTAAATCTCAGAATTCTGAAACACTTTCATACATGTATGAAAAAAAATTAAAAATGTGAGTACTTTCGTGGGTCTGCAAGCTGTTGCAAGTGGCGTATATGACACTACATATAATTAAAATTAATAAAAGTAAACAAATATTTGACCGTAATGATTTTAATAATAATAATAATAATGTCTTTATTGTCCAACAGATTGTTACAATCCAATAACAGGACAAAAAATACATATACATATATATATATATATATATACATAAAAATACAAATCATCAGATAATCAAACAAAACAAAAGTAACCCAATTAATGTTCACAGTGCTTTAGAAAAAAAAAAAAGAAAAAATGAAAATAAAGATATAAATGAATATAAATATAGGTTATACACACACACACCCATAATTAAGAAAATAAAGAAAATTAAGACAAACGCGCCCTAGCGACAGCCAGTATCCGCCCCAAGGAATCAAAATTTATATCACAATGGTCCGACAAACCGTTGAAGACCCGACATGCAACCGCTAATGGGGAATTGAAACCAATATTCGTACTAAATGTTTCAATATAAAAGCAATGGCTATGTCCAGCCGACACTCGCGGTACCATAAAATTAAGCTGAGATAGCAAATGAGCACAATCTATATTCCCTCTAACCAAGTTAAATACAAACTTTATACTGCTCAGTTGACGTCTGACCTCCAAGGACTCCATTCCAAACTTATTTAGAAGAAAAGAGTTCTCGACTCCTCGCGGAGGACACACACCCCCCACCCTAAAGCTCAAAAACCTTAAAAACCTTCTCTGAACTCTTTCAAGTGACAATTTGTGAATCTCATAATAAGAATGCCAGATTAAAGATGCATACTCCAGCCTTGAACCCACATATGTACGTCATGTACAGCTGCTTAATCGTTGAAATACTGAACAATGAGAATTCCTTATCACGAAACCCAGCACCCTCAGAGCCGCCGCGGTTATGTGATTGATGTGCTTAACAAAGGTAAGCCTGGAATCAAAGTAAACACCCAAGTCTTTTATTTCAGTGCATCTAACAAGAGAAAGACCATTAAGTGAATAATTATAGATTACCGAGTTAATCCTCCTCGTATATGTTACAACTCTGCATTTATCCACATTCATCTGCAAATTGTTCAGCGCGCATTTTCTAATGAATTTCGAACAGTTTGAAGATATGAATAATAAAAACGGAATAGTAAAATTCTTCTATCCCCCCCTACGTATAATTAAAGTTTTACATCACGTGGCAAAATTATGTGCATACTGCATTCGATATTTAATATATATTAAATTAAATCACAGAATACTGAAACACTTTCATAAATGTATAAAAAACAATTAAAAATGTGAGTACTTTCGTAGGTCTGCAAGCTGTTGCAAGTGGCGTATATGACACTACATATAATTAAAATTAATAAAAGTAAACAAATGTTTGATCGTAATGATTTTCTAATGAATTTTGAACATTTTGAAGAAATGAATAATAGAAACGGAATAGTAAAATTCTTTGCTTTTTATAATGTTCTAAATATATCGTTAAGTCAGCTATGAAAACAAATAACAAGCGCGTAAGAAAAAGAAATATTTAATTTTATGTTTGATTTTGTCAAGGCATCTTCAGTAGTACCATTATTGACAATATAAAAAAAATACTCGTGTAATAAAATCAATATTTATTTATAGACTGCGTTTAAAAATTGCGCACTTAATGTCATCTAATGCCAATATTTGTTATGGTAACTACTTCTACAAGTTGAAAAATATATAATACAGTAGATTTTATGAAAATGAACTTAAGCCACGCATTTCCAATATTCAAAATCATTCATTAATAATCCTCGTAATTGTTGCATATTATTTTAATTTATATTTCAGTTTAAATTTTAAAATACTGCTAATATTTTAGTCTTTCCACGATTTCTTCATTATGTTGCATCACATAGTATGTACACACATATGTACATACCCTAAGTATTTTTGTCCATTATTCTCGGTCTTCTGTATCAATTGATTTTGAAGACGAAAAAGCAAGAAAACCTGCAAAATATTTTAAACGTTTTGCGCGAAGAACTAAAAGAGCATGAATTATAAATAAATGGAAGTAAAATAAAAACAATGGAAATATTAGACGATTTGAGAGAATAAGAATCACACTAGGTAAGTAAAATGTATAAGAAATTAAAAAGTTTAAATATTTGGAAGCAATTGTAGTTGAGAATGTAAAAATTGAAATAGAATTAGATGAAAGAATAAATCCTATACAAGACTGTACGAGGATAGATCGGACTGTTTCTGAAACAAACTAGAAGATGGTGTTCTGGACGCGTGTTATTCAACTATCTTGAAAGAGACATTATTCGTACAACTGCTGTCAAGTTTACGAACAAATTGTGCATAAATACACAACGTTACTATCGATCCAAGTAAATAATTCGCCCATTTTTTAATTATGAAAGAAAACAGTTCCGTGCAGTGATAAAACATTTCTTTTTGAAAATCTTAAATGCTGAACAATAAAAATGGAGTTAGACGAAGTTTATAGTGAATTTCATGTTGATTTTAAACAAAACCGTTAGAGTCCTTTTTGGGAAAATCGAATTTTTCATTACCCGACCAATAAAAGACTATTTTTCTATTTTTACCACAAAAAACGAATAATTGTGTATCAGAATCTTCTTTATGAACTATTTGTTTATCAAACTCAAACAAAAGCGTTACAATCGTTTTTGAGAAAATCCGGCCAGTAAAGTACATTTCTTCGATTTTTTCTACAAAAACGAATAAGGAAATATCATAATTTTATCTATGGATTATTTAAGATTTAAACAGAATCGTTAAAGCTGTATTTGGAAAAATCGTATTTTTAATTTTACTCCACAAGTAAACTATCCTAGTTCCATTTTTGCCCCTGAAACGAGTATTGAAATATTATGATCCTATCAATGGACTACTTATTTATTAAATTTAATCAAAGTGCTTTTGAGAGAATCGCATTTTTTAGTTTTACCCATGAGTAAACACCTTTTTATTTTTTTTCTAAAAGAACGAATAGCAACATAGTAGTATTATTTACAATTACGATCATCTATATGGGCTATTATTTGCTCTTCCTTTGTACTTAGTGTACTTTTTTGTTTATTTTTCTTAATATTTAATCCAGGACTAAATTGAAGTAGCTGACATCACATTGTCTAACTCTCTATTTATATTGAAATTTTCTGTTTTCCCATATTCTGTTTGTACATTAGTTCTTGTGTTTTTCATGCCCATCAACTATTAGTTTCTTTACTTTACTTAGTTTAATACCATACGCTTTGAGAAAATGCGAGCTATTTAGGCCTTTTTGTATTTTATTTTGAACAAGTTCCGATTTTGTTCCTTTAAATAAAGTGGAAATGGAGTAGAAAATTTTGTTCAATTCCAGTTGTTCTAATAAATGTGCTAAATGAGGTAATCATCAACAATGGGGCAGTAATTAGTCGCATAGACCTATGGTTAACTGAGCATTCACTTTTTTTAAGTATTTGTTGGTAGTGTTTTTGCAAGAAACAGGTTAAGGACATTTATTACTAAGGAAGAAATTTTGATGTATTATTATGACCTGAAGATGAAATAACAAAGCACCTAATGAATAGCAACGCCACCAAAAACAGCATATATGTATGTAAAAATTAGCCGCTAACTGTATGGCGCTAACATTTTTTCATGAAAAGAGGATAATGTATACACGGTCTTCCATATGGCATTAGGTTTATATTCCTAGAAAACGATCTGTGCTAATTGGAAAGTAAAAGTTTCGCTACAAAATGGACGTAATCATCGCGAGTATTGAAGGTAGAAAGACTACGTCTGTACAGTAATATAAACGGTAAAATCTTGTAAATTTAATAATGCTTGTATAATTGTGAAGTTTACAATACTAAACAAAAAATACATAATAAAATAAAAAATGTAAATACTCACAAATACATATACATATATATATATATACATATATATATATATATATATATATATATATATATATATATATATATATATATATATATATACATTACAGTATCGGGCTCTCCGCGAAGTTGGACAAAAATTCACGAAAGAATCGGCGTCTCGACGTTTCGATAATATCTCAATTATCTTTTTCAGGAGTTGTTTCGTAGGGAAGCGTCAACTTGAAACTTGAGTTTCAGTCTGACGATTTTTTCGTAAACTTCTGTCTAACATCGCGGGGAGCCAGAGAATATAATATAATTACTCATTCTTACAACCGCGAGAACCTTTGTTTGAACATTCATTATATATATATAACTATTATCCACAAAATAATAAAAAAATGTCTTGCAAGTTAGCAGGTTAAAAAATTAAATAACGTGAAACGTTGTTATTGAATAATAAGTGTTTTATTAAACCCCAATGGTCAAAATACCCAGTACAAAAGAACAAAATTATAGTTAGAACCGAACGACCTACATATTGAAAAAGAAGAGAATATATATTTCTTAGTTTTACTCTATGAGTAAGCACCTCTTTGATTTTTCTAAAAAAAAACGCATAGCAAAATATTATAGTATTATTTGCGATTTATTTATTTATAAAACATAAACAAAATCGTTGGTGTCGTTCCTGAGAAAAAGCAAATAATAAAAACTCAAAATTATTGCAAATTTTCAGTTCTGATAATCAGTAAACTACCCTTATTTTGGAGAGTAGTTTTTTATAATTTTCTAAAATGCTAAAATTTAAAGTTTGATTTCGATCCATTAAACGATTTGACTGCCAAAAACGTCTAAATCTCTGAAAATCTCGATTGCGATTTTTAACACGAGTACAACACTTTATTTTGTCCTACCGTCGCTTAAAAATAACAACAGGTTGCCAGATATTGTGTTCTTGTGTATAGCTCGTCAATATATCTATGTAAATATGACACTCCAATGTCAAAACTCCCACTTTGAGATAAGAGAATAAATATACAAAATATTTCATATTGTAATGTATTAGTCTAGTAATGAAACTGAAGTGGTAACCATGCTATTAAAAATAGTAACGTGTTTAGTATTTCTTCTTTATATTAAAGATGTTAAACTTCAAAATTTACATAAGCATATATTTGGATCATGTGAGAAATCAGGGACTTTTAACATTGAAATATGGGGTGTAAATGGAAAATACGATAAAACTGTAGATGGTTGCTTAACTGGTGAAAAAATTACACGTCTATCTAAATTGAGAGAAAAAATTAGTTTGGGGCCAAATACATTTGTGAATACTAGGCAAATAGTAAACGTTGATTTGTCACAGAGTAATATTCACATCCTCCGGCCAGGACTCTTAAAAGATTTACCGAATTTGAAAATGTTATACATTGCTTACAACAGAATTAAAGTAATCGTCAAAGGTGTATTTAACGGACTGAGTTTAACCAATTTAAATCTGAGCTCAAATGTTATCTCACGAATATACGAAGGAGCCTTTGCAAATTTGAACGCCACCAGGTTGAACTTAATGAATAACCGAGTGAGCAAAGTTTCTGGTTGGTTCAACAATTCTTGTATAGAAGATCTCGATCTCAGTTTTAATCAAATAACATCGTTACGGGAAAATGTGTTTGATGGATTGGAGGAACTTAGAGTATTGCAACTAAATCACAACAAAATATACTTCATAGAAAGTGGAACGTTTAGTGAACTTGTGCTTCTAAAATCTTTATATTTAGCTGGGAATTTTTTAAATAATATCGATTTCCTTAACGATACCGCTATAGATAGTGTTGATGTTGGTTTTAATATGCTTAGCGGTATCTACCTCGGAAAATCTACGAAAATTAAAGAAATTCTAATTTATCCAAATCCTTGGAACTGCAAGTGTCTAACGAAATTTTTCGAATATGCCGGTAAACATAATATATCATACGACAAATCTAAAATTATGCGAAAAGAACGAACTGAAAAGAAACTACGTTGTATAGGCCACGGAACTTGTCAAATATTTTCTGTTGATATACGATTACAACAAAAGTTTTTCAAAATTGTCGATTATTCTAAACTGGATGAATTTTGGAATATGTACTAGTAATTACATAAACTTTGTCGTGCCGTCTTATTTTCATTACAGAATATTTTTCTACGGTTTTAAAACATATATTTTAAATGTATTTGAAAATTGTAAAACGAAATGCTCAAATAAAATTGTCTTTTTCGCTATACTGTTTTTATGAAAATTTTAACACTATTTTTACGATTTTACACCCTTATTTTTACCAAAAGGAGTCATTTATTTCCTTTGCTTTTAAATGCTGCACTGAAACTGCAGTTTCAGCGCAGTAGTTCAGCCCTGAAGATGTCCCATACAAATGGGTACGAAACGTCGGCAGATATACTAGTGACGCGGTTCCAGCCCATAAACCCAGAAGCAGATAGCATGGACCACGACCGCGGAAGTCTACGTACCAAATGTACATTCATCTTCTTCGTATTTTATGCGTAATTTTAAGTTACTTAATCGCTGCTTTTTTGGTATTTACAATTATTTCGTTATGTTTACATTCCAATAAACGCTACACTTTTATTTGTTTATAATTATATATAAATATATAATTAATCACTTCACGCTGGAAAACTAGTACAACTTCGATCGTTACTACTAATCGCAAAAAATTAACATTAGCATTAGAGAGGACTCGAACCTGTATCTATTGTTGTCTAAAGATTGCTTTAACTATATATTTATATATAATTGTAAATATCAAACCTAACTGCGCGGTATAACAATTAGATCTGTTTATATAATTTTAAAATACTCGAAACTGTACTGCATGGTGACGTAGTTGCGAAAGTTAGAAACATCGTAACATTGTTGCTTTGGCCAAATTTTCGATAGATATCAAAATTGAAAACAAAATGAGGATCAACTAAAAACAACCATTTTGGAACCTTGACCTAAAATTTCAGTTGATTTTGCTCAAAACTTGCATGAGCGATTTTTTTAATTAAAACTTTAGCACCACATTGACGTGTACTCAATTAAGTGACGCACAAATTTTTAATATTAGAGTGACGCAAGTTCTGTAGAACGATTTATTGATATCTTTTCTGTCTTTTTTCTTGAAATCGACGGAGTTGTTGACAGTTGAACTCTGCAGTGATGGCTACATTCCTTGGAAACTTCATAATAGACGCGCCTTCTTTATTCCACCAGACGCATAGCATTAGCTTATCATAGAGCAATTAAAAGAAAATTAATATTTTAATAGCGTAATCGTAATATTGGTTTCACGGCATACGAGCATGGATGTAATAAGGTTACGAAACGTTTCCCAGGAAATATCTCCTCCGTGCTTCTCAAAGAGCAGAAAAAAACCGCTCTTTATTAAAATGGTTATCTTTTCTTCTAATTTTGCGATTGATAGTTTTTCAAAGGTTCATAATTGCGTTTAAATCCGGTAATTAAGAAGACCATGAAAGCGCTGTTTTATTTTCTTTCCAGCAAGATTTCAATTTGGCGGTAGGTATATGAAAGAATTGCATATTCTAATACGTTTTTATAGACAAATTGATCAATTATTCAATGGATTGTAGAATGTAAAGGTAACACGCCATTATGCGAGGAAGCACACACCATCATACGAAGATAGTTTGACAAGCAGTGAGAATGACACATAGGTGGCGCTCTAATTGGTAAAACAAATGCACTGTAATTTAGGTTGCCTATTTATATGTTTACATTCCGATATTTAGATAAATCGGTTGATTAGTTTATTTTTGACAGCTGATTGAAAAAGAAGCTCATTGATTACCTTCAAAAAGGTGCCATAATAAACGGGCAATATTATGCAGAACTTCTACAAAAATTAAATATTGAGATTCGTCCAAAACGGCCGGGAATGACAAAGAAAAAGATTCTGTTTCACCAAGGCAACACTCCCTCGCATACCAGCACAGTTGCGATGTCCAAAATTCACGAGCCGGATGTAGCCCCTTCCGACTTCCACCTTTTTCCAAAATTGAAGACGGCACTAGGTGTAAAGAAATTTTCGTCTAACGATGAGCTTATCATCTTCGTAAATGAGTATTTTGCAAGCCTTCCGGAATCGCATTTTAGGGAGCACCGTTTGAATAAATGTATTACTCTTTTAGGAGAATATATTGAAAAATAAAAATTATTTTGTATTTAAAAAATTCGTTTTTCTTTTCCATTCTCACTCCTTGTCAAACTACCCTCGTACTTCCACCATCGTATTTTACACTGGTTTTATGGTAACGTGGATTCAGTCTCCCATTCAACGGCCGTTTCGCATGGCACATACCATTTTGATCTGTTAAATTAAATTTAGATTCGTTATTAAATACAGCATTTCACCTTTGGATACTTCAATCTAGATGGTACACGGCAATAGCCAATCGATTCATTCGTTTGATAAGTACTGGTTTTGTTAGTGGGCGTCTGATGTACAAAATGCTCGCAATCAATGGGCGTTGAATAATGCAATACTACTTAAGCCTAATTCAGATTTTATATTAGCCGGTGATAAGAATGGTTAGCTTTGGATTGTCGAAAAATTACTCTATCTTCTTCTTCTGTGATCAGTCTAGACCCGTCCCAACACTTTGATAGTGACATGACAAATATTTTGTTACTGCATTGTTCGTAGAATAATTTGCTTTCTTTAGTGAAAGTTTTCAGTTGTATTTTTAATCAGCCAACTTATTATAATTTGGTAGCATACATTTCAAGGCTTATAAGGAA
The DNA here is from genome assembly GCA_031893035.1 of Dermolepida albohirtum. NCBI lineage: Eukaryota > Metazoa > Arthropoda > Insecta > Coleoptera > Scarabaeidae > Dermolepida > Dermolepida albohirtum. Next base: position 80,343 of record JAVIWB010002274.1, on the reverse strand, counting down.
ACATGTTTACCTTTTTAATTTCCGGGATGATAGAAACGTAATCGAAACATAAGAAAAGTTGTAGAAGAGTATGGAGATAACGTCTTAAAACACCAGTGCCAAAACTGTTTTGCAAATATCGTTCATGTTTTCCGTGTTAAGGTTGCGCCTCGTTCTGCAATGTTAATTGAAGCTGATGAGGACAAAATAAAGATATTGTCTGAATCAAACTCTGAATAACGATACAAGAAATTGCAATGAGATTAAATTTCTCGACGTCGATTGTTCATGATCATGTGAAGCGACTTGGTTTCATATCAAAGTCGGGTAAAAGTGATACATTTCTGAAGTGAATCATAACTGGTGATTAAAAATGTATTATTTGTAACAATGTTGAAAACAAACGATCATCGAACAAAAAAGATGAGGTGACTCGAAGCAGTTCGCCCCGATATCCATCAAAGAAAATGACACTCTCAGAGAGAATTAAGGAAATGACTTTGTAGAGCTTTTACCAGATATTTCCTCAATCAATTCGGAAGTGCAAAGCCACCTATTGATGTAGGTGTAGATGTACTTTTTCATCATAATAACGAAAAGCCTCAAATTCAATGACTCAACAGAAGTTGTTACAGTCTGGGTGCCCAACATTTTCGTCAGATCTTCGAGTCTTTACGAAATTCTTTCCAGAATAAGATATTTATTTCCTATGAGAATATCAGAAGGCACTGGTTCACTTTTTTGCAAGTAAAGACCAGACATTTTACAAGTTCGGAATTTTGCTATTGTCAGAAATATGGCAAAATGTATAGACTAAAATGGTCAAAAAAGAATTGTTAATTTCTAAAAAAGAAACGAAATCACTTTCTAAACAAACCAATAATATAGACAATTCGAAGCGATGTGGTTGAGTAATAAAGTGGTGCATAAGTAACTGATATACAATATATCAGTGATGACTTAGGATTGATGTCTGCGTGCTCATTAGAGAAGTAGGGACTTCCTGGGCGTATATTAATTGAAGAATATTTTACCAGATTTTAATAGTTTTATTAAAATGAATATGCTGCCAAATAGCATAAGAGATCGTCTACTTTTATAGAAATAAGACGAATATTTATATACTAATCAATCTTAAATTTATTCTCGTTGATTAAATTACGAGGGAGCGTTTTTATATTCGCGGAATGGGGGACAAGGGGTGGAAATAAAAAAACAAAATTATTTTTCTTTTTCAATATATTCACCTGCAAGACGGATACATTTTTCACATCTTTCAATTAATTTATTTATACCCTCATAAAAAATGATTTCTCTTTATCTGCAAAATACGCCGAAACTGCCTTCTTGACTTCATCATCGGCAGTAAATTTTTTACCCCGCAGCTCTTTTTTCATTTTCGGAAACAGGTAATAATCACTCGGGGCCAGGTCTGGGCTGTAGGGTGGGTGATTCACAATTTCGAAGCCCACCTTATGCAGGGCAGCTAACGCAACGCGGCTCTTGTGGACGGGCGCGTTGTCGTGCAAAAGCAGAACACCTTTTGTCAATTTTCCCCGTCTTTTCTCTTTAATGGCTTCTTTTAGTCGCTCTAATATTGAAGCGTAATATTCTCCGGTTATAGAAACACCTTTATCTTTATAATCAATCAACAATATTCCTTCCAAGTCCCAAAATACCGTTGCCATGAGTTTCCCAGCTGATTGAGATACTTTAAATTTCTTGGGAGGTGCTGTGCCCTTTTTATGCCACTACATGGAGTCTTGTTTGGACTCAGGTTCATAATGATGAACCCAAGTTTCGTCTCCAGTAACAATTCCACTCAATACACCATCTTTGTCTTCATTACAGAGGTCCAAAAATGCACGCGAACACTCTACGCGCTGTTGTTTTTGCGGCGGCGTGAGCATTCTCGGCACCCATCTTGCGCTGAGCTTAGACATGCCGAGATGATCGTGTAGGATTTTAAAAATTGTTGTATCGGATACTCCAACCATTTCTGCGAGTTGTTTCTTCTTTAGTCGACCATCTTCGAGTACAATTTGTTCAACTTTTTGGATAAGTGCTGGCGTGGTCACCTCAATGCTCCTGCCCGGCCTCGGGTCGTCTTCAAGGGATTCCGTTCCCTGTTTAAATAAACTATGCCACTTGTACACCATGGTTTTTCCTGGACAAGAGTCGCCGTAAACCAATGACATCTCATTCATTATGGTCGCGACTGATTTTCCTTGCCTGGTAAGGAACTTTATAACGGCACGATATTCGATTTTTTCCATATTTCACTTTTCACTCCTGATTATGTTACTTGGTTGACGATAGCTCAAAGACTAACTGTCTAATAACAATGAAACTTCGTATTTATACTAATCATGAGTCGCTGCACAGGCCACGCCCCCAATGCGCCTACTCACCCCTCTACAACCCGCTCATTCCGCGAATATAAAAACGCTCCCTCATATGCCCAACAGTATATATACTCTACAACTATGCGGGAAAGGTGTATAGTTCCTTATTTGTATCAACATTCACTAAAAAATAAAGAGGAAGAGTATAGTCTTGAAAGAAGAACGTGTTAAAGAACATATGTAGATCTAAAGTTAATAGGTAAAATGAAAAACATACGTAGAATAGAAGCATGATCAATCGAGTAAAAAATTAAGTAAAACTCGTTTCGTTGGTACAGTTACATGATAAGAATGGTATTAAAAAAATTAAGCAATCAAGTGTTTCCCATTGCGAGTGTAACATAAATTTGCTATAATATAAATTCATTCCCACGGAATTATGTGTACACATAAGCTTGTTATCAATTAAAGCAAATATTTTTAAGGAATCTGTTTATTTTTGCGTGGTTGTATTAACTATAGTATTTTCTTAGTTATCTAATGAACTCATAAATTATTATTTAATACGTTACCGCATCCGCAGAATAAAATAATTTTATAGGGCAACTTAAAAAACACATACAATATTTGAAAGCACGTGTAATAGATTTAGAGAATTAGCCTTAAAAATGTAACCTGGGAGATTTTACATATATTTTATTCGAAATATACAAAAGCGAATAATAGCAAGTAAACATTTTAGACGAATATGAAGAAGATATTAAAAATTTTCAAATTTATATTTAACTATTGCCAAAGATCCTTCTGTAATTTACATATTAATGTAGCTTTGATATTGTAAATGAGTAAATATTAAAAAGCTAATTAATGCACTATTCAAATTTTGAAAAAATCTAACATATTTTAGAAAATTGAGATTTCTGTACAGTAGAGTAAGATATTAATGGTGATTGTACTTACGTTGTCTTCAAAAAGAAGTTCAAAACAACTTTATCGTAAGGAAACCTGGCTGCTTGTGTTTTTTAAGCACTAAATACTTAAATTATGCCCGTCATTGTTTTAAGATAAATTCAGATAACGATAATGATACTCTACAGATTATCTTGCAAATAAGACTAGTCCAATTGAAATAAATAAAATAACAAATAGAAGAGATAAAATAGTTAGAAAATAAGCAAAATTTCACTTCTAAAATAGTAGCCATGGACTCGAACATAACGATATATATTTTCGCGATGACCCTTGTATAATTAAATGCATTTATACATATGGCTACGTTAAATATTTATTTTATTATCTATGTGTAATTTCCTAAATGAAAAACACATTATAAACTAAATTATAAACTTAGTTAGCATGTTATAATAGAATCTGCTTGTTTTTTGTTATAATTTTCATACTGTGCCAAAGTTTTTCTGATTCTAAACTAAGTTTTTTTGTTCTATTGGCTACATTGCCAACGGAACAAAAGAGTTTTATTGGTTATGTAGCTAATATCTTTTGTAATTATTATAATAAATTATTTCTTCAAAAATTAATGACGACTTGCACAATAATTTTTGAAGAAATAATTTATTATAATAATTACAAAAGATATTAGCTACATGACGACTTGCACACTGAAAAAAAATTACAATTATATTATACCAGGAAGGAAGTTGTAAAAGTGCACTAATAACATAAAATCACAATCAATCTGTAAAAATACATTTTCATATGTGTTTTTGCAGATACAGTGATTTTATGTAATAATAATAAATATGTCTTCACATCCAACCTAACAGCTTAACGCTAATTACATGGAGCTCTGGAAAACCACGAAAAACTTTGTCGGACAACAGGCCATCGGACAAGCAATAAGCTAGTTATTTACCACAGTTATCAGTGGGCTTGATTTTAAACTATTTACAGTCAATAAATGTTATGAAATTGTTAAAAGGGTATGTTGTAAAATTTAAAGCTTTATGTTTTCGTTTTAAAAAATATTCGAAATAGAAACTGAAATAAAGTGTAATGTTATATTTCTTCTGTAAAAATAAGATGTTTTTTATATCAAAGTAACTTTAAACCACTATTTAAAGTTAGATTGCTATTGTAAATTATATTGAAGTAACTGCAATTTTACAATTTCTTTTTGCATCTATACATATAATAATAGCAATTATTATAATCCACGCCTGTACATCCTGGAATAACATAACGTCAATTACAGAGGACTCGTGCTGCGCCTTTGGATATTTGACTGTCAGCATAAATGGGAAAGGGGATCATATAGAACCTTCTAAGAGAGCAGAACGTCGAATTCAATTTCATGACCCTCGGCGTGATAAGACAATAACTTATTATTAATCTATCAGTCAGCTGTGTGGCTATACATATGTACTTATGTACACAGATAAAAATCTGAAGTTAATTCTAACACTTTTGAACTCTTTTCCGGTATTCCCCGGTGACCATCCGTTTTTGTGTGTAAAATAAGCGTAGTTATGATATTTATTTACGCGGAACATCTTCAGGGCTGAACTACTGCACTGAAACTGCAGTTTCAGTGCAGTAGTTCAGCCCTGAAGATGTCCCATACAAATGGGTACGAAACGTCGGCAGATATACTAGTGACGCGGTTCCAGCCCGGAAACCCAGAAGCAGATAGATATTTTATGCAGTTTTAAAGTTCTACTATATTCCGTAGATATTATACAACATTCGATGTAGCGTGTAGTTTATGTTCGTTTAGCTGGAAAATTGCTTAAGGAACACTTTCCTAATGGAATACATAGATTACTGAATTGAAAGGCGAAGAATTTTGCGACGCCAATTCATTAATTCATTCTATTTGCAACAGCGCCATGCAGAAAATATGAGCAAACATTCTTTTACCATTACAACCTATAGTAACACGTGTTATTAGCGTAATGTTTAGAAGCTGCTTTCTTTAGTGCGCAGTATTTTCTTGTTGTGGTTGTAGTATTAAAAAAGTTATACATAAATGGCCTATTATATGTAAATGGTGACAGTAACAAAAGACAAACAAGACAGAATCGTAAATGGGCTGAGTCTATAGGAAAATATCGACTTCCATTAAAATATAAAAGGCTTAGGTTATAGAATTGGAAAATGACATAAGAGAAACACAAATTCAAGTTAATGGAAATTAAAGGAGTTAGTGGGTTATAATATCTAGAAGCAACCACAGAGACACACAGAAGATTAAACGAAGAAACAGAATAAAAAACGTAATTGTACTTTATAGAATACTTAATATGAACGAAATATACGCCAAAAAATTAAGATTTTATGAGTTACTCTTGGATTCTAACGAACAAAACTAAACATCTATGCATCTATGCAGGTAAAGTAATAAATTAAAAGTGCAATGATTGGACAACTATTAGAAGTGACAAATGTGTTGCAAAAAAAAATAGAAAGATAATAACCAAGGTGGTTCCAACGTTTAAAATGAACGTAGATAGTGGTAAAATTGATTTGAGAGATAAAGAGGGATGTTAAGAAAAAGAAAGATTAGACCAAGGTGAAGATTGCATGCAAAAAGTGTAGACATCCTGGTAAGAAAATGAGAGTTGAGGACTAACGCGAAACAGGAAGCGAGAAACAAGATTATTTGAAGGATTGTTATTTCTAAAACAGAATTCTATGAAAATTATATTCATTGTCTAATAGTTTGAACATTACTATGCAACAAATGCAAATGCAAAATAGAAAAAGTAGAGTAGTAGAGTATAAAACACTTGTGCACAAAGTCATGACTTATGAGCTAGGTTAAACATTCCTCCGCGTAACCAGTGACAGTAATCGATCGGAGGCGAACCCGTGCAGGCATTGTCGATAGCTTGCATCGTATCGGTGACGCAAAAACGTCTCGTAAAGGCGATTTGTTAACTGCAACGGGTATAGAAAAAATTTCTAAATATGCAGAAACTATTAAATGTGTTATTTGTATCATTAGTATTTTGCCGCTCCTATATAGCCTCATCATGTTAGTATCGCAAAGGTGGATTATTAATTTCGACGCATGTAAATATATTTCTAAGTCATTTTCTGACATTAGAATATACAGGAAATACAATTAAATGTGCTATTCGCAACATTATTATTCCTAGTGAGGCTGTACGCTATTGCGAAGCCGGAGGTTTGTTCAACATTACTCATGAGCCTTGTATTTTAATATATTATTATTGAGACTTAAAAATATGTTAATTTATTAAAGAATTCAATTAACGGTAAGTAATTTTTAGTGTAATTTACTCTTATTATTTAGTAGAATTAATAATGGTGAAAATTAATCCCTTAGCCGACGTCGTTGTACGAGTATGCAGCCCTACATTGCAATATCGATTTTATGAATGTGTAAGTTACACGCACTCTTTATTTGACTGACCAGCGCGTCTTGAAAAGCCGCAAAAAGGGTGGAACTCCTTTTTGTATTACTATTTATTAACATACAAATTTCATAAAATGAATTTGACAGACATTTATCATCATTGTCCCCTTAAATTTATCTTTTTTTTTATCTCAATAAACTTCAACATATTATGTAACCTAATAATTATTCAGAACATAATTCTATTCTTAAAACCATATACATTTAAGTTTATGAAAATTGAAACACAATACAATGTAATATAGTAGTTGCTGGACTGAAGCTAATCCAGATTTATATTTGAAATATACTAAATAAGAAAAAGTTAATTGCTTAAGTATTTTTTATCCATTTTTGTGAATGCGTATCTTATTGGGACGTGGATATTAAACAGTATTTACTCCCCTCGAGATGTGAATTTGTTTAAATTAATTTGTAATCACAGAAAAATACAGTAAGAACATAATAATTTAAAGGCCACTTTAGAAAAAATATCTCTTGAATGTTCAATAATAATGATAATAGTGTTAATATGTAATTTTAAAGTGTTCTCGCTTACTCAAAAAATTTAAAGCAACAGCTGTTCGCTTCTCTATCTTTTGAACCGTCCTTGTATATAGATCGTATCCATATTTTCTAACCTCATTTTTGATTAATCGCATAAAATTATTTTAAAATAAAACATTTAAATATAAAAATTGTATATTATATTATAATAAAATATTTAATCTTTAGTCGAAAAGCTATGTACCTTCATCCTATATGGGCAAAAAAATTTAATTGAAAATACCATCTGTAACCGCATAAATAAATAAAAAAAACCAATACCAAAAACTGCAATTTTCAAGCAATATTGTATACAAACTTCACTTAAAACATAAACAAACACCTTTCGTAAAACACTTTAACTTATTTTAACGTATATTTTCACCGATTTCCTTAATAAATACTGTATATTTTCCCACGATTTTACGATATATAAATCATTATTATCACCACACAATTACTTTAATAAATACGCCCACGGTTTAATTGATTTGTCTTTTGAACTATGAATGAATTCAAACGAGGCGTTTTTATTTACTTACACACAAACAAGCACACAAACGTACCGAAAGGAGAATTACATTTCAAGCAGAAATTCGTTGCTCCACCATTAGGGGCAGCACATTCGATCTGATGTCCCCTTCGTTCTTCGCATGCAGCTGATCAATAAAATTATATAAATGTTTTAATATCCTACTTTTACAGGGGTATTATCGTAAGTATGTCACAGAAGAATTTGTATCTCTGAACATCTCAAGGTCTTGTGTGAATAATGGAGAGGAATGTAATTTTTTTAATCGTGTTGTATCTGCTAATCTTTTATTGTTCATTTTGAAACAGATATGCCGCACTAATAATTTATTAAATCTATACTAAAATAATAGGTACTAACACTAACATTCTTTATGTATTATCTGATCTATGCCGGGATTTTCATAAAATTAAAGATGAATGATAAATATTGGTATTCTGTCAATCATCCTAACAGATAACTATTAAGAATAGATATTTGCACAGTGAGATGGGAAGAGTGTATTTTTCATTCTAGTGACGAAAAACACGTCATGAATAGATTCATTTCCTTAAAATGTTTGATAAGGATGAAATATTAGTATCTAATTGAACAGCCTAGCGCATATCATTCAACTGGCACATTTGATTGTTTGTTAGGTGTACTTAATATTACATAAAAAAAGGTATAAAATTTAAAAGCTAGCTCAGGTTGCTAGCGTTCACTATGATAAACTCGGTAGGATAGACTTCAAAGAATCTAGAGCGTTCACAAAGTTACAGCTAGAAAGATTCTTCGAACTAGTGAGTAAGATTTATTTGTTGATGAAGGTCGTTTTTGTCTGTTTTGTCCGAAAGTTTACGAATTGTCATGGAAATGAATTTAACGCATGAAAATGTTCGACACTATGATTATTATGATTTCTGTTGTGGTTTAATTCAACAACAATGCATGAAAAATTTAATTTTCTGCATTTGGTAGTGAAGCATCATCGAAGACAATGGCATATTGTTAGTACCAAGCATTCATGCTTGATTATACTATGCTTCAAGATGAGCCAAGGGAAGATCGTTTTACAACCGGAAAGTATTGATATATGATTAAAGAAAACCGTCGTGTAAAATATGATGAGATTCAGATAGATACATAGTATATTATCCTTGTTGATTATGATAATCTATCGACTACTCTAAAATAACACACGTCTAAGCAAACACTCACATTCTTGTAGCCAAGTCTGGTCATGTTAATATGCAACAATTTGCTTGCCCAAAGTCATTGATGAATGGCGAAAAAACAACCCTAAACTTGCGATCGTTCTTCATTATAATAAAACTACGCCTGATACTCTTACATCATGCACAAGTCGATTATTTGCGAAGTAAAGAAATCGAATTAATAAGTTATCCAGTCAAAAATCCTGGCTTCAAGGGACTTCTTTACATTTCTCACAGTTATAAATTAAAGACGTAATCACCGTTTTTCTTGTCGCGAAGAAGACGTTTTCTAGATAGACATACTATGTCACGTTGAATTTGATGGAGCCTGTGCTTGATTAACTTAATCATTAAGGTTGATATATAACCCCTTTCCACATTAACTTTTGTAATTCTGTATACGCATTTCGACAACTAAGTTGTCACACTTTGCAATTATCTGCTGATGATGACAACTTAGTTGTCGAAATGCGTATACAGAATTACAAAAGTTAATGTGGAAAGGGGTTATATATCAACCTTAGTGATTAAAAAAATACTATGTCACATATACTCTTTTAGTTTACGCTTATTAAGGGCATGGCTCATGACACAAAATTTGTTTCCCTGTTTAAGTTCTCGATTCATCGATTTCCTATCCGACACTATAATACCCACCCCTAATGTCATAGAATCCCGTTCCCTAAATCATTAATATTCACCTATAAATTTTTTAGCTGGCAATTCAAAGAACACACTGAAATATAATGTTTGGATGTTGTATTTAGCTTAAATTATAACGAGTTTTCAATTAATTAATGATGCAGCATAGTATTTCTTTATGTATGCATATGTTTTACGTAATTATAATTGCATACATTCACTTAGAGTAAATTATGTTTTGGATAATAAATGTTTATTATTTATTATTATTATTAAGTCATACATTTTAAGAACGCCAATTTCAGAATGAATTAAATGTTCCAGTGATTGGTTTAACGTATAAAAAAACGCAATATTTATAGTGAATACTTCGAAACACGATAAAGCTATTTATGTACGTATACAATGTTCTCTTCATATTTATATTAAGACTTTCCGACTGGACCCCGTACATAAGTAGCACGAAATATGCTAATTAATTGAATTTGTTAATAGTAGTAGTTTCTTACAAGTATCCTGTATGAATAAGAAGTATCCTTCATATAGTTTAAACAATTGCAATTTGTTATGCAAACATATTGATTGGTACAATGTCAATAACATGGAAATAGTGACATGTACAATCTAATTTATGTTCATAGTAAATACTGAAAAATTATGGGAAAGAAGCTTCAAAAAGACGTTTCTCTTTAGGCAAATTAGATTATTTTACTGCATTTTCATCCAAACAATCGAATTTGACTAGCATTTATCTTTGAATTGTAGAATCTATATTTCTATTAAATATTATTTTGAAAACTGCAAAGCTCTCCAACATAGTTATATTGCTACAAGCATTTCACCTTGGAATTAACAACAGAAAAACTGCATTATTTCTACTTTTGTATTATCATTTACTGCATTTAAATATTCCTTTATTTGTATACTACGTGACTTTGTAGAACTATAATTAATCCAGGAATTACATCTACAACCTACGTGTTCTTATTTGAGTAAACGAATCACATTTTATTGTTTTTCTAATTTCCTTGTACCAATGTAATACCAGTTCGTGTTAAAGTAATATTTATACATCGTTCTGCTTATCTCAACATGAGGATTATCTAATGGGAAGCGAGACTCGAAATGGAACAAATGAGTTTAGGAATTAAGTTTTTCTTATTATTTTTCAAAGTATCCTCCTCGACTTCAACGCATCAACGATGCCGAAGTGCTATTACACCATTTTTATAATGATCTTTCTCAAGATTCTAAAATACTGTTTCCTAGTTGCAATAAGTTCTTCATTCAACTGTAAGGAAAAGTTTGAGTTTGAAAGGTATGTAAAAATTGTGTGGGGCACGTTGTCGTGATGAGGCAGCGTTTTTATGAGCCATTTCTACTTGTTTTTCTGAAATTGCTTTCTTTAATTTTTAGTAACGCAACATAATATAGTCCGTTAATGGTTTATTTTATATGCAAGATTTACCTTTCCTATGCAGGAGAGTTTACGAAAGTTACACCTTTACAATGCCAAAGAGTCCATTATACACAGTTCCTTAGAAACAATGTGATAGCAAGGAAAGAAAGTACGAAAAGTTAACAGAATGTCGGCATAGAAAATTGTGCCGGCATTGTGGTGCATATAATTGCTTGCCTAAAATTCGCCAACGTCTGAAAACAAGATTGCATGCTATTGTAATCTTTAAGAGAAAATGAAATTGTTGTTGGCATGGCTGTTCTCATCGTAGTAAATAATAAGTAATAGGTTATACGTACTAATTGGAGTTTTGGTTTAATTCTCGTCAAATATTTATGTATTTCATTGAACTGTTAAATGACTAACTATTTAAATAGCTTAAATGACTAATGAACATCAGAAATGAGTTTATTAGTAGAGTAAATTCTTGTTACTTACCCAGCGAAAAGATATCGATAGCCCCATTCATACGTTCAATGGACAATAGATGCCCGTAAATTATAATAATATACAAAAAAAAATGGTGAAACATTTACTCTTCTGCAAAATATTATTAATCTTAATGAACTCTATTGTACATATGCTGCATTTGGTATGTTTCCAAAATGTTCTTATACAAAAAAAAAACGATCGTTCCGCATCTAGTGATACAAGATTTTTATTGCTAAAAAATATTTAAAACTATGTAAGGAATGTGGAGAAGCACTATCACAATCATTACATGTTTGTATTAATCTGATATAAACGCAATCTTTATTTAAAATACTATTTAACTTCTTCTATAATTAGACGATTTTTTCATAAACTAAGGGGTTCAAGGGTGAGTATACATCATCCAGTATTTGCAAAGACTCCATTAATGATATTTGGAAGATTTTCTAATGTGCCTATTGCCTCATATTGCATTGTTTTCTAGGGAAGTTCGTTTAAACATTGTATTTTCGCAAATATGGCACATATCTGTCTAACAAATTATACTATGGTGACTATTTGTGTGTAACTACCATATTTGTGATTAAAACTTGTTAACCCAATTCTCATAAACTGGATTCTCGTTACACTGGAATTTTTTATCTCCTTTTTATCAGTGCTCGTCATCATTTGCGATCCCAAATTTTGTGTATGTGTTCAGTGTAAATACCTATTGTATGGACATTGGCTCAGCTTTAGTTTGTAAGTTCAGAAAATATTTTTTTTCCTTTCTCTTGATTTATTCTTTTTTAATTATAAGTACGTGTAAATTATTTTACTTTATAATTAAGTTTACTTTTCAATTCTTTATTTTTAGATTATTTGTTTTTTTCTTTATTGATTTGCTTTTTTTATATTAGAAGAATATCCTATGGCTAATGCTGTTGGATAAAAATTATTATTATTATTAGTAAATTATTATTATTATTGTAGTTATGAATAGTAAATCTATAAATATTTGAGCATATTCATTTTTTCTAGCTTTCATTAATAGCTTAGCGGCTTCTTTCGGATTAAAAACACACATCGCGTGCGTAAAATAAAATTGTTTATTTATTAATAATGTTTAGAATAATATAACGCTGTCTGTAACCATGGTTCCCAATATGTAAGAATTGGTTGTGGTGAGTGAGTGATGTCAGGACACTGAAATTCTTGAATTTGTCCAGAAAAGTTAAGAAAAACTGCTTTTGTTTGAACTATTAAATCCTTTGCGTCTGAATAACAGTTTCTAATAGTCTCTGTCACAAAATGTAAAGAATGAAGTTTACACGTTACATGTATCAAGTTACTACGCATATTTTTAAGCGACTCGTATTTAACATAGTTGTACCACCATCATTAACATTAACACTTGGTCTGTTGAGAACTTGAAAATTGGTCAATGTATTTAGCACTACCCTCAAAATTGCGTACATTTCTTTAATCTGTTACTCTCTTGTAATACTGACACTGCCGGTTTAAGAAGTTTTAGTGTTCTTAACACATGGATCAATAAGTCCCGAGACTAACAATGAAAACAACATTTTTTTTGCAAAATTTTTTTTTATTCATCAATATAATCACCTTTTAGGGTGATATAATGGTTCCAACGCTTTTCCAATTTTTCAATACGATGTTTATAAAAAAATTTATCTTTCGCTTCAAAATAAGCTTCAGTTTCAGCGATGACCTCCTCATTTGAGCCAAATCTTTTTCCCTGGAGCATTTTTTTAAGATCAGCAAAGAGCCAGTAGTCACTGGGGGCTAAATCTGGCGAATATGGGGGGTGGGGAAGCAGATAAAAACCCAATTCGTTCAATTTTGCCATTGTTTTCATCGACTTGTGGCAGGGTGCATTGTCTTGGTGAAAAAGGATTTTTTTCTCTGCATGTGCGGTCGTTTTTTTGCGATTTTCTCCTTCAAAAGCACCAGTAAGTCAATATAATAATCACTGTTGATCGATTTACCTTTTTCGAGGTAGTCGATGAAAATCACGCCATGTGTATCCCAAAAAACTGACGCCAGGACTTTGCCAGCTGACTGCTGCGTTTTCGGACGTTTCGGACGGCTTTCGCCAGCTGTGCGCCACTCAGATGACTGCCGCTTCGACTCTGGAGTGTAGTGATGTATCCATGTTTCGTCCATGGTCACGTAACGACGCAAGAAATCTTTTTTGTTGCGAGTAAATAGCGATAAACAGCTTTCTGAATCATCGACTCGTTGCTGTTTTTGTTCCATCGAGAGCAATCGCGGCACCCACTTGGAAAAAACCTTTTTCATGCTCAATTTTTCATGAACGATAGTAAATACACTTCCATATGATATCTGTGTCATCTCAGCAATCTCACGGAGCTTCACTTTACGATCTTTCATTATAATTTTTGTCACTTCACTCACATTTTCCGGTGTAATGGCTTCCACAGGTCTACCCGAGCGTTTCGCGTCATTTGTGTCGGTACGACCACGTTTAAACTCGGCAAACCACCAACAAATCGTTGCTTTTGATGGACAAGAGTCCAGGTAACATTTTTCAATCCATTGTTTTGCTTGCGTGGTGTTTTTACCCATTAAAAACCAATGTTTTATCAGAACACGAAACTCGGTTTTTTCCATTGTTTAAACAAACTACAAAACGACTTTACTCCAACCTCGATAACTCAGCTGTTTCTGGTCCGATCGACTTAAAATTTTGACACGTTTCAAACAAAGATTAGTACTCTAGAAAGACGTGGTTACTGGTTTACTACGAGCGCCATCTATGGGTTAGTCTCGGGACTTATTGATCCATGTGTTATTACAACATTGACAATCAATTTTTTTTTACAATTTGTAGTCTTGTTCACACATAACCACAGTATTCTATTAATTAATTCAGATCAAATATTATTTTCGATTTTATCTCCATTTGGGATTATATGCACCCTAGAGTTTACAAAATTGTTTTTTAGCAAATAGAGAAAATGGTAAATCACAAGCATCAAAAATAAAGTTATTATAAGCATTTTTGCCATTTTTGTATATTTATGTCGTGCAGTTTTAATGTGTTTTTTTGCACGCAAATTTGTACCGGGAGATTTTTGAGCTATCACAATTTAAATATTGAAATTCTTTTATGAACTTCCTTATATTACGTTTTCTACTAATTGTAGCACTATCACAACCTTTTAACATTATTTTATTTAGGATTATTATTATTTAGGATTACACATGTGTTTAAGAAAGGGGAACGCTCAGACAGTAATGGTTATAGACCGATCAATCTCTTGTAGAATTTTGCCAAAACATTCGAACTTGTTCTCTATGACAAATTATTTAACTATGTTAAGCCCTTCTTATCTATTAGGCAACATGGATTTATTCCCGGCTGATCTACTGTTACTAATCTGGTTGAGATTACTCAATTTATCGGGGAACAACTTGATAAACGTCTACAAGTTGTTGTCATATACACGGACTTCAGCGAAGCTTTCGATACTATAAACCATGGCATTTTGATTTACAAGTTGACATATTTTGGTTTTGCTCCGAATGTTACTAATTTGTTTTTTCCTATCTTCAAAATTGTTCCGTTATGTTCATTATAACGGGTTCTCATCTGATCTCTTCGGTATTTCCTCTGGAGTCCCACAGGGTTCCCATTTGGGACCTCTTTTGTTCAATATCTATGGTAACGATCTGTTGGAACGTCTTGACTGCAGAGTGTTGGCTTATGCCGACGATCTAAAAATCTTTAACAGTATTAATTCACTCACTAAGGTTCAAACAAATCGGTGCATTATTGACGAATGATGTACCCATAATCAGATTCAGCTAAACATCAACAAATGTATTGTTCTCTCTTTTAGCAGAAGTAACACTCTGTTTCACTATGACTAATGTTCGTCAATCTACTATATCTAGAGTATACAACTTCAAAGATCTTGGAGTTTTGTTCAACTCGCACCTTAGCTTTTCTAAGCATATATGTTACATAACTACATCAGCTTCCAGAAGTCTAGGGTTTCTTATTCGGTCCTACAAGGGTTTTAGTAACCTGAACACGTTGAAGATTCTTTACTGTTCTTTTGTCAGGTTCAAAATGGAATACGCTTCAGTAGTGTTTTACCTGCATTATCATTACCAGCAGTTACTCCTGGAACGTGTTCAGAAAAGATTTATCTTATAGGATTGATAGACATTATCCTGCCTTTGGTACGGCACATGAAGGTCTGTTTGCTAGACATAATTACGAATCACTTTGTATGCGCAGAGAAAAAGATAGTGATGGTTTTCTTTTTAAATTAATAAATAATTTTGATTCTACGAAGCTATTGTTTCGAATTGATTTCCTCGTACCTAGGTTTGATACTAGATCGTCGGAAACGTTTTCAATACCTGAGATAAGAACCAATGTTTTTTAGGCAGGCTCCACTGGTACATATGTGCAGAAATGCCAATGCATTATACTTGGATCTCTACAGCATTAATCAACAGAGACCGTCTTCTTTGGTTGGGTGCTTTCTTTTCTATTAAATTAATTGCACTTGTTATTCTTAATTTTAGTAATATGTCCTGTAATTGGATTGTTATTTGTTGGGCATCAAAGATTGTTATTATTATTATTATTTTGCTATACACAAAACCAGCAATATAACAAATGACAAAAGTGTTCTAACCGAGCTCACGTGATATATTAAATGCGCTCTGAGAATTAACTAGATGCACACGTCCAAACTCCCAGCGACTCTGATGCGCCGCCAAGAACTGGCAGCTCTAGTTATTATTTAGCCTCAAAAATAATTTAAGTTGCCGTTTTACTTCAGGAGAAGAGATAAATACCGTTCTAAGAAAGTTTATAATTCCACTTCGAAAAATGAGTATTATAACGTTTTCCGTCTATGGAGAATTGATATAGACGCTGGAAAGAATTACTTTCAAGAGTCGTTGTACGTCTTGCTGATAATTTTCCAATAATTCAATAACTTTAGTGTTCTTCGTATAAGCAATAGTAAGAGCATACATTAAGAGAAGATACTAAATTTGTAAAATTACATTGCGTAGTCTTATACAAAAACTCATGCTGATATTACAGATGTTACGCACATACATCGCGTGCGTAAAATAATCATAAACTCAGTACACAACATTAATAAATGTAATTATATCTTTAAAAGCACGAATAGTTCTTCTTTTGTTTCCTGATTCTAAATCAACCTACGGACGGTTAATAACAAGTTATATAATTTTGTATTGTTTAGTTATTTATTTATTTTTTTTCCTCATCGGAATTCCTTCCACACTTGATTAATCAACGGTGATAATGTACAACGGCGGAACCTTGAAATTAATGACTGTTAAATGTCAGAAATGAAAGATTAGAGACAATGGGTTTGTTATGGAATTATGCAGATTCAGTACTTTTTTTCAAAAGCACTTTGCGTTATTAAGTCGACGGGTCGCTTCCTTAGCGTGAGAAAAGAAGTTCTTTAACAACCTTACTTTACTGACTCGTACTCTTGTAACAAATTGGATATGCCAGTAGCATTGCACGCGATTCGAATTCTTTAGATACGGATAATGCGTTCTGATGTATCGTCTTATATTCTACAGGCAGTATTGGCTATAATGGATTAGTTCTCGACTGAAATACATATCTATGCACATTTTTTTCATAGTAAAGCGTTTATCATAAATATTTTTTAATGAAGGATATAAGTTAGGATATTTCAACGTCAGATTAAGCTAATGCATTCTTACGTGTGTATTATACAAATGAAGAAGTTTACTAAATAAACTCATATTCAACATGCTACATTAAGCACATATGCATATACGAAAGCAAGAAAAGTCTAAAGATTTTTGTTCAACGTAATAATAAAAACCTGTATATTTAAAGTTTTTAACAGTTCAAATACTCGATGAGATTAGCTTTCTTTTATTTTGTGCATCCCAAAAAATATGAATTATATTAAAACAATATATGCAAAAAACGAATTTAGTATGTTTCTTTAAATTGCCTAACAGATTACGATTTTATTCATTCTACAGCGCTGTTTTTTAGAAACTGCATAGCAAATTGATATGTTTAACAATGGAACAGAATGCGAACGCTATACGATGATAGCTCAGGACAGATGTTTGCTTTTAATTACTAGAAGACAATCGGCGTACAAAAACAGCACCTGAGTTGGTTTTCGCGGGCGCAGAACTTAATCGTTCACTGAAATACTTTGAGAAATTATCTCCATGAAAATTGAATATAATCTTGGACAATCAGATGTCCAAGATTAAACTGGTTTTAAGAATTTCGAAACTGAGATAAAAATGCTTGAGCTACAGTTTTGTTCGGAAATGAGTCCAGATTTAGGCTTCATCTTGATCCTTGTCGGACAATAGTATGGAGGTGATCTGGAAATACGGAGCATTTGAAATACATCCAGGAGGTATACGAGTACAGTTACACACGTGGTACTCTTATGGTATGATGTAAAATGAGTGGCTGTTGAACCGAGGTAATTTACCATATGGTTTTTTGACAACTCGGCAATATTTAAATAATATTGTTTAACTCATTGTGCATCCATTTGCAAAATGTTCATCTCATGAATGACGAAGCTCGTTCACATGTCGCGCGTATTGTGAGAAACTGATTGACAAACGAGGGAATGGATGTATTGCCATAGTCAATACAATCTTCAGACCTGAAACCCATTGAGCATGTATGGGATATTCTTAAAAAAATAATTATTCCACGCATGGGTAATAATCCTAATACTTTTAGATAAAGCGAGATTCTGACAACAAAATGAGTACTATACCTCAATTGGATACAGGCAATGTTATTCTGTCGATAAACAAGATATAGAGCTGTGATTAATCAACGTGGAGGTCACATCTATTATAATATGTTTCTTTTCTTGCTTTCTCAAAAATTGTTTAAAGTTGAACATCTAAAAATGTTAGATTGTTTTATTTATTTGAATTTGGAAAATATTTTATTACAGAATTTTACATTGTTTTGTTACATTTCTAAACAATAAATAGCACTTAATATAAATATTCTTCGAAATCTATTATTGCAAAGAAAATATTTATTTATAAAAATAGATCCAGAATATAAATTTTGCTGTATTGACTGAAAAAAAAATTTGGATATTTTTGGTAACATTTTGAAATAACGATAACAATTTCACTAACGCTACAATATATAGTTTAAAATTAAAAAGCGCCCGATCATTCTGTAAAGGATTTAACTTATAGTCAATATACCATACATGGTAATTTCCATAAGTTGTTGTTCTAATCCGTTTATGTAATTAAGTATGTAGTATTTGTGCAATTTTAATACTAGATCTCAAATAATAGAAATTTCATCAATGTAGATCAAACGATGTTAACAGAGTTTCTAACTAACAAGTAACTATGCAGCTAAGTAAGAACGTATCTATCAATATAACCAATATTGTGAAATTGGAATAACGTACAGTAATACAGTTCTTGTGTTATGCCTGTAAAAAATTGAACATGAAAGTATAAAGCTGACAGAGGTAGTGGTCCAAGCTGTATACACTGTGGTGAAAAATTAGACAAGATGTGTACAGCTGTACAATGAAACTATCGGAAATAAACCATCTACTGCAAGTGGTAGCAGAATCAACCATTTAACTTGTCGAAAAATTGCTCTTAATACTTCCACTACCCAAAGTTATTTAAGCTACTTCTTTCACATTTAAGATTCAAGGCTAGTCTTACCATCTCAACCATTGTCCTTCCTCTTCCATAACCAAGCACCTCTATTGTTTCGATCCAATTCTTTCAAGATCTATTTCATTTTCTTTTCTTTACAAATATTTGCCAAATTGTCTTGGAAAATTAGGAACTGATAAGGGAAAGATTGCACTAAATTCCTTTTGTCAGTGTAATATCAGCGGTATTTTGACTACGCTTCAGTATTTTGGACTTTGTATAGCAATCAGTATAATTGGAAATACTCTGACTATCAGAAGGCCGAAAAAAGCAAACAAAAATTTTGGAAAAATATATTAAATATCGGATGAGAGATGAGCAAAGATAACACAAAATTATTATGAAATTACATTGACCAAAAGGAATAAATTACGTTAAAAAACCAAGGGAGAATATACGAACGAATAATTATTTTTTTCCTCTTCCTACACCATAAATTAGTAAATACATGTAAATATTTATAATTCTATTAAAGAAAATACACCTAATATAACCTTAAAATTTATATTGATCATAAGAAGAATGAAAGGCAGACAAAAATTGATTTATAGAGTCTTAAAAACCACGTAAAATATGAAGAGAGCCAGCAGAAGATATACACTTTAAATTAATAAATATTTATAGAGACTTAAAAAAATACACACACCTTGCAATTTATTTGATTTAGTTTTCGTCACTAAAGCTTTTGTTTAGTATAAAGCAAGTATAAAGTACGATTTTACCTGACCAGGATAACAAATTTTGACCGGTCGATTAACGACAAATCGACAACAATTTCATACATTCCATCTTGTTTTACCATTGATAATACACAAAACAGACGAAAGTATTTACACTAGTCAGTTTATTCGTACGATAGACAAGGATAAAATATGTTATATTAGTGCACTGCTCAAACTCAGCTGTCAAATTTAGTACGCCTATTCCGCGAGGAGAGATTAAAAGATCTCTTAAAATGAGACAGAAAAAACTTGCCTGTTTTCCCATATTGCAGGTAATCAATAAAAATTATTTCTCGAAAATATCAAAAAATGATAGCCACCACTCACTTTTCCAGTAGACAGAATCGCTTTGGCTTGTTTGGAGTTGGTTCACTGCTACTTTGACCGATCTTTGATTTTCGAAATATAGGGATGTACCCATGTTTCATCGAGAGTTTTACAAAGGGTACTAGGAAAGTTTTGCAATACGACACAACAAAATAAATCGTAGGAAGCTGTTTGTTGCTGCATGTTGAGACGTGCTCATACGTGCATAGTAGCTGCCGCGCTATGTCGATTGGCTCAGTTATTCATTAGCAGTGAGAGTATAAAGTGCTTGCGATGGCATCGTGGTCACGAAATGAGAGAAGGGCCGTTTTGCGTTACAATTTCGTGCCTGGTTAAAACATATACCAGTGCTTCGAAGAAATGACTCTTGCACTAGGTGATGTTTGTCCACATCGCACAACGATATTCAAGTGGTATAGAGAATTCCAGAGGGGAAATTTAACTGTGGAGGATGCTGAGAGGCGGGTGACCTGCCAACAGATAGAGG
Organism: Dermolepida albohirtum; assembly: GCA_031893035.1. Taxonomy (NCBI): domain Eukaryota; kingdom Metazoa; phylum Arthropoda; class Insecta; order Coleoptera; family Scarabaeidae; genus Dermolepida; species Dermolepida albohirtum. Next base: position 59,552 of record JAVIWB010002274.1, on the reverse strand, counting down.
GTACTTTAGGCCTAAACACACCAGCAATTCGTTCGGTTCCGCATGATCATTTGCACGTGAAGAAAGTTTGTTCTCTCTGGGTGCCACATCGACTGACTGAAGAGCAGATGATAGGATGTGTGACTTGGTGCCGGGAGATGCTAAAAAAGTTTAATAAGGGACAATCTCGGTATGTGAACAACATCGTAACAGGTGACGAGACTTAACTGTACTATTACGATGTGCCGACCAAAGCTCAAAACAAAGTTTGAGTCTTTGATGATGAGGACACACCCGTAATCAGAAAATCCCGATCTGTAGAAAAGAAAATGATAGCTGTATTTTTCAAATCGAGTGGAATTGTGGAACGCGTCGTTTTGGACACACAGAAGACAGTCACAGCCAGGTGGTGTACTGAACAGTGCCTACCTAAAGTCATTAGATCTATGAAGAACCTGCGGCCAAAGTCAAGAATCCACACCTGGTTCCTCCATCACGATAATGCTTCAGCTCACCTCGCCAAAGCCTGCACCGAATATTTGACCACGACAGGATTGAGACTTCTCGAGCACCTTCCCTACAGTCCAGACCTTGCTTCCTGCGACTTTGCACTGTTCCGGCATGTGAAAATGAAGCTAAAGGGAAGGTGGTTTTCTAGTGATGAGGATCTTCTGCGGGCTTGGGACAACGAGTGTGCTTTACTCCCTAGTGAAACTTGGCAGAACTGGTTTAAAGATTGGTTTTGAATATAGAAAGGTGAATTGAGTGTAGAGGAAATTACTTTGAAAAAATTAAATAAACAAAGCTGTATTGCAAAACTTTCCTAGTACCTTTTGTGAAACGTCGCAAAAAATGAAGGGATGAATAATTAGAGCTCCAAACTGTAACATAGACGTTTCTTTTTTTTATACACCTAGCTAATATATATTTCTAAATATTGTGCATTGCAAGATATTATAGCAATCACAATAAACTTGTAATATTATTTATTTTTCCATTATTTGGTTATAAAAGGAACCCTCATTTGTTTTCTTAACTAATTACCGAACGTATTTTATGGACCTTCCTTATCCTTCAATATTGGCTTAAAGCTTTCAAGGTAACAATATTGTGGCGTCCTATTAGATCTTAATAACAGGAAATCCCCCACTCTACGAGATTTTTTTTGGGCTGGATTAAGCACCTTGGAGGTCAAGAAAAGGGATCGTTTAAGGCGAGAATACGGTCGTTTACTTATTGTTCTACCAAGCGAAGAACGAAGTGTTACAGTGCCGATGTTTTAAATATGCAGTATAAAAATAATTTCTTTATTTTAAAGAACACATTCCTTTTGATTTACAGTTCATTTCGGGTTACTACGAATAACATGCGTTTAACTTATTAAAGAAAAAGGTCTTAATAAAATAATAACTTGATGGGAACTTACTCATAACGTTGAATCAAGAATGTTGATGCCGTTTGTTTTAATAGCTGCTCATAGCATTCTAGATTTACGATTACTTGTTAGTAATTGGATATTACACGACTGTTTCACATGCCGGGAGATAAACTAGGAAAGCAAACACGGAATTTAAATGCAAATTAATTCTAGGCTTTAAGTAAGAGTATATACATTTATTAAGAAAAATAGTTGCATAACAAGTAAGAATATACAATACATATCGAAAGTTTTAGACCGGTATAAGTCATGCGAAATAAAATATTGTTTTACTATATACGAGGTATGGCAATTTGATTGCTGGATTGTCGTTGCAGTAGTGGCGTTACCAAAAATAAAATAAAAAATAAAATAGCATCTAATACTTCAGAGTTCTACCAATAGATACTAGTCAAGCGAAAATGAGAGCGCCATAGGACACTAGCGCGCACATCATGTTTTGTGTGTCGTGATGGAGCAACGACAAAATATTAAATTTTGCTGTAAATTAGGTAAAACTGGAATAGAAACTTACGAGATGTTGAAATTTGTATACGGTGACAACACCCTAAGTCATACTAGTGTCGTACAAGCGAAAATGAGACAGCCATAGGACACTAGCGCGCACATCATGTTTTGTCTGTCGTGATGGAGCAACGACAAAATATTAAATTTTGCTGTAAATTAGGTAAAACTGGAATAGAAACTTACGAGATGTTGAAATTTGTATACGGTGAGAACACCTTAAGTCATACTAGTGTGCTTGAATGGTTTAAGCGATTTAAAGATGGACGTGAGAATGTAGAAGGTGACGCTATATAAATGCAGATTTAAAGTGCGTAAACATGTGACGCGAAATCGACGAATGACCTTTCGAATGATGGCAGAAAAGTAAAACATGAAAAAGAAAACAATTCGATAAATTTTTTATGAAGACTTGGGAAAGAGGAAGATTCATGCAAAATTCGTGACACGCAATCTTAAAAATGATTAGAAACAAAAAGAGTTGAATCTTGCGAAGACTTGAGAATTGTTGCGACGATGTAAATTATTTTAACTGCATCATCATTGGTGATGAATCATGGGTGTTTCAGTATGATCCTAAGAATCGCCAGAGAATGCAGTGTGTTAGAAAAATATCATCAAGATCGAAAGAATTTCGTCTGCAAAAATCTAGAAATTGATTACGTTTTTCGAAGGACAGACAGGGTGTAATTAATGAAGAATTTGTACTAGAAGGACAGTCAGTTATTGGTGCCTACTACTTCGAAGTGATGAAGAGATTACTGAAGCGCATTTATGGAGTATATATTAGTATCTTCGCGCCATCTCTTCATGGACTCACAGTTGTGAGTACGGGAATTGACGCTCTTGAGGAACCCAATCCAAGCTCGAATTAAAGTGTAAGGTAGTATGCCGCGAATTGCATGTTCATAGCGAAGTAAGGTAATTAACGTTTCCCTAGAGATATCAAGCGCAATTATTTTATATTTGGTCTCAGCCAGACAAGTGTTATTTTCGTCGATGCTCGTGAGAAAAATACGTAAAAGGTACAGAGAAAAGCCGAAAAACAAAAAAAGAAGTAGAAAGGGACATATGAGAAATTCTAAACCCGCAAGATAAGAACTTTTCACGAAGGAAACAAGCCAAGAAAGCAAAGGTGAACCGATCATTTACGCAACTAATGATACATAACTGTCTAAGTCAACACTGGAAGATGTTACTGTGGATGTTTTAGTTTTCGCCACGTATGCTTCACTATATCGTTCAGAATTACCGCCTCTACTTTTGATTCGCCACTGTACACGCTATGTATGCCCTTATTTTTTATATTACCTTTCATAAGTCCTGTGTTGAATCGAAAGTAAGCATTCTTCTTTGCATAATTCGTGCCTTTTAGAAAGAATTCTTTTGGTACTTCTGCTTAATCGTCTACAGTTTTTTCCGCAAATCTTACGATATGTTGATCATATCGAGTCTGAGTTATTCTTCTTCTGATACAACACGAGTACACAATCCAGTACGTCTGCTAGGGACATTTTCTTTGACTAAAGCAACAATAAGTTGCATTGTGCGCCGGAAAACTTCTTCTATTTTTGCAATTTGTCTTTAGTAGCACTTTCCTGCAAATATCGAAGTGGAAATGCTGATTTCTTTTTCGTCAGATATGTCTTTTGTCGGCCCATGTCGTTTAAGCGTATCACAAATTACAAAAAAACTCACCAATTTAAAATAGAATAAAACCTAGACAACGTCAGACAGGAACACAAACTGAAATATTGTGAACCGATAGATATTAAATTATTATACACCATGCCCACAATAGATAAGAGGATTAATAAAGTCAATTAGCCGATAACAGGTACAGAGCGATTACCAGAAGTCCTTTTTACAAATAATTATACATCGAATATACTAAACATAATAATCATATCTTTTGGTTTATTCGTTTGTTTTAGAATTACATTAGTTGAAATAAAGAAAATTTAAAAATGATTACGGTGGCACTAATATTTTGATGAGAGACTATTTAGATCTTTTGGATTTAAATATAAAACTGCTAACATTGGATTATCTCTCAGAAGTTGTAAGTACCTTTGCTCAGTAATATTATCCAAAAAGATAGGTCTACACGACAATTACGGATTTGATATATTTTATAAGCCCGTGACGTTGTAAGTTTCTGAGTTATGGCGTCTTAGCATTTTTTTATAGAACAGTTTATTTTTATGTCAGTTTTGAATAGTACTTTTTAAATGCCTTTATCTTTAAAAGTTCCTAATTGTTACGTTTTGCTTAATTTTCAGTTAAATTATGATATATTTTCAATTAATTTAGTGAAGAGATTGTGTAACAGTATTTATCTATGTGTATTTACTTATTAAGATTCTCTGTGTCTTTAATTTGATTCTTTTCAGAGTAATTTTTCGAAATTTTTATTTCATTTGTTTGTTTCATTCATTTGAACGGTGGTGTATTTTGTTATAATATAATATTTTATTAGAGAATTTCGTATTTGATGGTAATCGCACAAATTATCTTGACTTGATAATTTTACTCTTCAAAGATGACTTTCTTTTTTATTGTAGGCATTTTGGTCAAGTATTTCTATTTTTCTAATTACTTCTCTTATGTAATTTTAGAGAGTGCTGGCAACATTTCGGATTTTAATACCAATTCGTCGTAATCTTCCTATATTTTGTCTTTCTTGTAGGTATTTACATAATCTGTATTTGCCACGGGGTTAATAGGTGTGCTATAAAATTGAGTGATCGTTGATGAAAAAAAGAAGCCAAGTCGTCCTTGAAATTATATATAAGTAGTTTAAAATTTCCATGAACTTGCATCTTCTTTTTTGTACATGTTAATTTAGTAGTTTATTCACATATACACTATCGCTCATAAGTATTTGGTCCCCCTTGTTTCATTACAGTTTCTAAAGAAAAGTTGTGATTATAAAATTTATTTCTATAGTAAGAAATAGTTTCATAGTAAACATTAAAATCTATAAAAGATTATTCAAAAATAATTATGCAATTACCCTATTATTCACAATGAGTGACGATACCCTAATAAAACTCCAGGTAGAATAATTGCACTTAAGGGATTAGATCTCTCAATTCTTGGAAATTTTCGATTGTTATGATTTAATTTTCAGATAGGGTATTATCGTAAATTAATAAGTATTTATACTTGGGTATTTTGGCAAAATTGCAGTTAGTTTTTGTGAGGTAGTCATAGTGATAACATCGTGTGTTCCGAAGAAGTTCAATAGATTAGAAATGCCTAAACGGAAAGAATTGTGTGTAGAAACACGATCATTTATAATCGCATACCATAAAACTGGCAAAAGTGACCGCGAAATTGAGACAGAACTTAAATTAAATCAGTCCACCGTGGGTTATATCATCAAGAAACACCGCAAATGTGGAAGTAGGTTAAGATGAACTCAAAAAGGCAGACCAAGGGAGACAACTTCAACAGAAGATATTGCAATGGTGGTAACAAACAAGAGAAATAGATGAAAAACATCCCCAGAAATCAAAGCAGAAATAAATGCTGTTCGCCGAAAACCCATAAGTGTTTCCACAGTTAAACGTCGATTAAAAAAGCCGATCTTCATGGACGAATTGCAATGTGGAAGCCGCTTCTACGCAAGCAAGACAAGTAAAAAACGTTTAAAGTGGGCACGCGATCACCAAAATTGGACCATAGAAGACTGGAATAAAGTATTGTGGACTGATGAATCCAAATTCGCGATTTTCAGTTCACGAAGACGTGTTTTCGTAAGGAAATCTGTAGGTGAGCGTGCTCGGGAAGAATGTATAGCCCCTACTGTTAAGCACGGTGGTGGTTCGATCATGCTATGGGATTGCTTTTCTGGGTCAAATGTGGGCGATCTCGTAAAAATCGAAGGTATACAAAAAAATAACACTATAAGCGCATATTAGAGGAAAACGCAATCACCTCTGGAATTAAAATTTCGGGTCAGAATTTTATCTTCCAACAAGACCCGAAACACACTTCTAAACTATGCCGGGAATATTTGCAGAAATTAGAGAATGAGGGAACCATAAAAGTTATGGCGTGGCCTCCTTAGAGTCCCGATTTATATTCCATCGAGTTGCTGTGGGAAGAACTCGACCGACAGGTGAGAAATCGGCGCCCACATCTGCTGTTAATATGTGGAAGAACCTGCAAAAGGCATGGGGTAAAATAAAACCTGAGACATTATGAAAATTAATCGAAAGAATGCCTCGATTGTATGCTGCAGCGATTAAAAATAAAGGACAAGACAAGATATATTATACAACAATTTATTTTAGATGTAAAAATATATACTTTTCATATATGTAAAGATAAAAGATATTAGTATTTCAATTTTGATTTTTGTTACAATTTGCGGGTTAAATGCGAATGACCAAATACTTATGAGCGATAGTGTATATATAGTGCATTAGTATATGCATAGTAATAGTATACTTAAACTTTCGACCATTTGCACTCGTTAAGTAAATTAGAAGTTAATCAAACTTTTGTCCTCTTTTTTGCCAAATGTAATTAAAGTTAACTCAAACTATATTTTATGTCATTTTTTCTGTAGGAAACGTATTAGAATTAGATTTCACGTATAACATAGAATAGTCTAACGTAATACACATTTGTAGAAGGCTTAATACATGTAAATATATTTGATGTGAACGGAACTAGGCCTAAATGAGGTAAATTTTAATGGAAAGTGTGGTTGATTGAAAAAGACACATAAATAAAACCCCTTACCACATCAATGTTCGTATTCTGTATAGATATTTCGACAACTAAGCTATCACCATCAGCAGATAAGTAATCACAGTGTCGCATCTGGATCTGCGGTAAAACTCTCACAGTATAATACCGCACAATCACCTATAATAAATATAATAAATGTGATCTGATCGGTTTCATACAATTTAATATATTTCCTTGGCTTAAAACTACCACTCATCCCAACGTACTCTCCCCGGTTCCACTTTCGGACCTTTTTTAAAGGTCATATTTTCTAGTAATCCAAAGAGGCAAGGATACGTTATCGGATCCTTATCTGTGTTTAACACAGGGTTTTTGTTTTTCGCAATAAATATGCTTTCATAGCTATCTAATTCACGGTACTTATTTATATTATTGATTAAATGTAGATAATCCGCGGTTACAGCATGATTATTTTCTAAGCACGTGTTTCATTAAACTGGATTTCTCAAGTCGATTAAACTTGATACGCCATGTGTTTTTATACCGGGTTCCTATCAAACATTTAGCCTTACCGATGTATTGTTTATTACAATCTAAGCAATTTATTTGTAAATCCCCGATTTCTGATTTATCTCGACTTTTTCTTTCAAAATTTAATAGAGTTTCTGGACCGAAACTAAACCTGAAATTGGTGCTCTTTAAAAGTCCCATTTAAATTTATTGTCACTGGGTGAAACGGTGAGCATACAAATTACTTGTTTCGATTGTTTTGCGGTGACAAACAAGTGGAATCCCAGATCGTCTTCTTTAAGTTAGCTTTCCTGATTAATTTATTGATTATTTCCGAATCAAAACCATTGTGTCTCAGAACGTCCTTAGTAAACTTTAATTCTCTTTCGATCTCACTGCCACCTTTCAGAAAAACAAGAATAATAAGAACAAGAACAGAAATTGTAAAACTGAAAAAATTGAAAACGAATAAAATAAAAATTTGTTTGTAAATATAATTTACGTAAGTTCAACCCAACATCAATTACTTAAATTGAAATGGAATTAGTATAGGCTATGATTTAACTTTTTACAACAATCTAGAAGACAGGTATGAAATAACTTTGTCAATCAGCTTGAAATGATATAATCCAATGCGATAAATAACACCCTAGGGGTACTACAATTAAAATTACAAAATTATAATATTTAATTCTAAAAAAACGCATTACACAATACATATTTTAAAAAGTACGTAATACTTATATTTAATTAAAGTGATAATTACAAGAGCAATTCCTTTAAATATACAATCGAAATCAGTCTTTATTGAGTGTGGGTAGAATAAGATAAGATTTTCACTGATGCAAAACATGTATCTAAAATATGCCATAAATTTTTCCATTATTGTGTCATCGTCTAATACAAGCCTTAGGTGTATTGTTTGTAAAATAAACATAAATTAGAATGCGCAAATATGTATGTATGTATGTATGTATGTAATATTTACTAATTTATAAAATATTATCAAATGGATGATAGAATGTAATCGCTTTTAATAAAATCTTGAATATTTTTCATGTTTAAAACATAATATCCTTGAAGTTATTTAAAACCTGGGGATTTTATGTCGTTAATAAATAAACTTTATATTTTTGTTCTAACATTTATAATTTCCGAAATGAATATTTTAATATTCAAAAAAATCATAAAATATAACTAATATTATCGAATTAGAGCATGATATCTATTAAAAATAGTACAGTAACTGAATACTTCATTTAACTTTTGTCTAAAATACTTTTTAAATAGAAAGAAAACATATTTAATACTTTAAAAGCAGCGTTTTGCCACTGATTTTTCACACCAACAAACAAGAGCCACATTTATTCTAAGTAAGGTATTATCTGTTCGTCGCCTCAAAACAATCGAGACGCGAAATTTATTTAAATTGGATTTTTAAAGAACGCGGATTTCGAGTTACTAGTATTAAATCTCTCTTAGGAAATGCGAAAGATAAAGTCGAGTTAAATCAGATATTGGAGATTTACGAAATAAATTTGTAATAAACAAGACAATGATCAAAGCAAACGCTCGATAGGAATCCAGTATAAAGAACATATAGCACACATCGAGTTTAATCAGTCTGAGAAATACAGTTTACCAAAACACGTGCTAAAAATACTCATAGTGTAACAACGGATTGTCTATATTTAATTGAAAATATAAATAATTACAGTGAATTGGACAGTTGCGTTAAACATAGGTAAAGCTCCGATAACACATTCTTGCCTCTTTGAGTTTCTGGAAGATATGACCATTAAAATAAAGGTCCATATGTGAAAGCAGGGGTGTACTTCGGTGTAAGTGCTTGTTTTAAGACTAGAAAACATATTAAATTGTGTGAAATACATTCAATGTGAACTTGGTGGTTATGGGGGAAGTTTTCTGCGGACTTGTTCTGTGCGAGTTTTACCGCTGATCCAAGCGCGGCACTTTGACTAATTATCTGCTGATAATGATAATTTATTTTAACCAATTGTTTTTTTATTGTTTTTCAAAATACTCGCCTTTATGATCTATGCGCCTCTGCATTCGGTGGAACCAGTTCTTAAAACATTGGGCCTATTGCTCTTTAGTCATCTCGGATACGAAGTTTTTATAGGCTTCTACAGTCTCTTCCTGGGTATTCAATTTCAATTTTATCTTTTATGTATGGGAATGAAAAGAAGTCACAAGATGCCAGGTTGGGGCTATAAGTCGGATAAGTTATCAATTCCGTTCGTGAAACTGTTAAAAACTCTGATGTTTGAGATATGTTGTGTGAAGGTGCATTGTCTTGATGCAGAATGATTCGCCGTCTTAGTCGTTTCTCGCGCACTTTTTGGAACACAGTTAGCAAACAAATGGTTGTATACCATTCAGCATTGACTATGCGACAATTCTCAAGCGGAATATTAGTAAGCCGACTGGTGCGTTCGGAAAAAGAAGCCACCATTTTCTTTCGAGAACTTCGTCCGTTTCACTCTCGTTGAGACCCATAGAGCCGATTATTGCTTGCTTTCTGGGTCTTAATAATAAATCCAACTTTCATCATTTGTAACGATGGCGTACACTAATTTTATTCGACCTCGGTTGAATTTTTTAAGCATTTCTTTGCTCTAGTTCATACGCGCTTTTTTGAGCTTTCATTAAATTGTGTGGTATCCATCAAGCGTAAAGTTTTCTGACGACAAGATTATCATGCAGGACGGTTCTGATTAGGGTCATACCTACATATGTCCAATGATGCTCGAATATCTCTGCCTGTGCAATTGTTGTCTGTCTTTATCATGTTGTACACGGCATCGATATTTTCTGAAGTGACTTTAATAGCAGACCATCCCTCACGATGCTCGTCTTTGAACGAAACATGTTTACGCTGGAACTCGTTGTACCATCGTTCAACAGTCGTCAAGGGTGTTTCATCGTCAAACAATCACTTGATTTTTTGCGAACGCTCTTGACGAGTGAGACTGTCTTTAAAATCGTAGAAAACCATAACTCGAAAATTTTCCATTTTTCACAAAACTCACTTTATTTAAAAAAGTACTAAAAATAGACAACCGCATATGCTAATAATTTTTAAATGCTATTCGGACTAGAAAAATACGACGGAAATATTTCCGACAGCTGGGAAATAACTGTACGGCAAAACTTTTAAAGCGACTTATATATACTCGAAAATCGATCCAGAAATAAGGTTCCCAATAACTAACAAAACCACGGGCAGGTGTGACCGAAATCCGAACAAATGTTTCCCTACTCCGGATTCCCACCTGCCGCGCTTCGCTACGCCGCTCAGTCTTGGCTCAGTAGCCGTCCGTGATGGAGGTGCCCATTGCTGATCCCGCCGTGTGCGAGATTCGTTCCGTAATTAGGTTCTTGCACGCGAAAAAGACACCACCGGTGAATATTCATCGACAGTTGACAGAGGTGTATGACGGCAAGTGTATGACCATTCAACACGTGCGTAAGTGGTGCTGGTCGGAAGGAAGTCCACGATGAAGAACGGAGTGGAAGACCTTCAATTTCGGAGGCGCTGATCGAGATGGTCCAACGCAAAGTGCTTGAAAACTGGAGGATCACCGTCCGTGAACTTGTTGCTCGGATTCCTGGGATTTTTACAGTTTCAAAGAGCTTTGACTGAAAAATTGGGGTATCGCAAGTGTTGTGCTCGATGGGTACCGCGTATGCTGACAGTCGAACACAAAGAGAAACGCATTGACTGTGCTCGCCAGTTTTTGCAAAAGTTAAAAATAGGGAAGGATTGTTGGACTATTGTTACGGGAGACGAAACGTGGGTGTTTCATTTCACGCCCGAAACAAAAGAAAAGTCCAAACAATGGCGTCGCTCAGGGTCACCAGTCGCAAAGAAGTTTAAACAAAGTCCTTCTGCTGGCAAAGTCATGGCCACTGTTTTTTGGGATCGCAAGGGGATACTGCTGATCGAGTTCATGGAACCTGGGACAACAATCAACTCAGACAGTTATTGTGCAACACTAAGGAAACTCAGGCGAGCTATCCAGAACCGCCGGCGAGGACGACTGACAAAAGGTGTAACGCTGCTTCACGACAACGCCCGCCCTCATGTCTCCCGTCAAACCAAGGAACTTTTGACCAACTTTGAATGGACTGTCATGCCCCACCCACCTTACAGCCCGGACCTCGCGCCTAGTGATTATCACTTGTTCCCCAAGTTAAAGGAACACTTGAGTGGGCAACGCTTCCAGAACGACGATGAAGTCAAAGAAGAGGTGAAACGCTATCAAACGGGCTGGCGGCAACGTTCTACGACACGGGGATACAAAAATTGGAACACCGTCTACAAAAATGCTTAGAAAGAGATGGCGATTATGTAGAAAAATAGAGCTAAGTATCCTCTATCCAACGATGTAAATTTTGATGAGAATAAACGATCTTGTATTATTGTAAAAATTATGGGAACCTTATTTCTGGATTCCTCGTATTTTGTGCAGAAATACACTTTCAATACTAACAAAACCGGACGTTTACCAAGAAAAATTTGTAGAACGAGCAAAATTCTGTTTATTATAAATTCTTGGAGGAAGGAAAATGACATAATATTTTTAAGTCTTTTAAAGAAAATTGAAAAATGACTTTGATTTACAAATATTCATAAATTTCTTTGTGTCCTTCATGTACCATCATCACCATCAGAACGTACATAAACATTTTTAATTCTAATATTTTTCATGTTCAAAAATGAGATTACAACGATTTTAATAGAATATTTCAATTTTTAATTTTCGAAGAGTGTTAATTTATCCAAAGGATAGTAGAACAGCAATTTTGCCGTATAATTTTTTTAAAAAGTAATCGTAATATAATTCATACATTTTTGTGAATCCTATTAAAAATTTACAATGATTCCTCGGAACTATCACACGATAGATAATTAATGTATAAGAAAGAGTAAACACGAGAGCAGTACATTTACTTTTTAAATACTAACATGCAATTTAAAAAAATATATACGGGAGTACTATATTTTAAATTATTTAACAGGCAGAAGAAACTCACCGTTCTCGTTGGGGGATTCCACACCGTTTAGACGCATGTTGGAACCGATAGATGTCACTGTGATAAATTATCGAAGTACATCATCGACAAAAGTCTGCAAGCAAATAGAATCATCCTTGAGAACTTTAAACATATTAACATTTTATACAAATAATAATAATAATAATGCAACAAAGTGAATTGTTTGTAACTACGTAACATCTAGCTACTTGCGCAAATACGAAATAAAAAATTATGAGCTGTGCAAATGTATCATTAAAATATGATGTAAAATTTTCTTTGTGCAATTCCTTTTGGATAAGTATTATGAAAGAAACTGGAGTTTGTATATAGTCACCGTGTATTAAATAATTAACAAAAATAGTAGTAAAATACTTAAGCAACATTAATAAATTAATATATTGGATCGGCAACTAAGTACTTTCGGTTTTGTAGTATAAAATAAAACACTTTTTTTTAAACAAAGAATAGTTTTTAATCAATTATATATTTTCCATTTTGCTCAATGACCTTTCTTTCAGCTGCATGATTCCGCGCTCATAAAATTTCTGGTCCCTATCAGCAAAAAGCTGAACCAGGTGCGAGTGAAGGTCATCGTCATTTGTGAAAGTTTTACCATTCAAAGAATTGTATAAACTTCGAAATAAATGGTAATCAGATGGCGCTAGATCAGGGCTGTATTGGGGATGTGGCATCACTTCCCAGCCAAGCTCCAATAGTTTCCCACGAGTTGCCAAAGATGTGTGAGGGCTTGCATTATCTTGGTGGAAAACTACACCTTTCCGATTTGACAATTCTGGTCGTTTTTCTTTGATTGCTTCATCCAGTTTTATTAATTGTTGACAGTAAACATCTGAATTGATTGTTTGGTTCCTTGGAAACAGCTCAAAAAACACAACACCTTTTTAATCCCACCAAACTGACAGCATGATCTTTTTTGGATGCAATTCAGCTTTCGATGTGGTTTGAGCTCTTCAAATATGACTTTGACCTGGTCATAGTTGCCAACCCAATAATTTTTTAATATAAATTTATTCTTCTTAATGAATTATACACACTGTGTATAAACATAGGAAGTATTTAAATTTATATTTAATACTTCTTATGATATTTCTTGTTTCTAATATGACAGTCAATCTCTTTAATATCGATAAAATCAGCTTGTTGCTCAATTTCGCTTTCAATTTGTTTCTGAATTATTAATTTATTTTCAATTTTCATCAGAAACTTTTTTCGAGGCTCTTATTTATTTCTTTTCTGTCATATTAATTACTTGTTTACATTTTAGAAACACATAATTTCTAGGTGTTCAGAAAATTTTTTTTGCTCAAAAACTATTTTCCGTATTTATTTAGTCGCATCAATCATATCTTCTTGCTTCAAAAACTTCAACAACTGTATTATACTGCATTCATGGATCACAAATTACTACCGCGAGAGTATTATGGAACTTAAAAAATTAATAATACTGATTCAAGGGCGGTAGCAACCATTTCAGGTGTTTCTTAAAGCAGTCATTTGGCATCTACTTTTCTTACTATACATACTACATAATTGTCTTTCTTTGAACATAGACAAATGTTTTGCCATGTCATTTACCCGCAAGTTTATCTCGTCCTCAAACTCCCTAAATGGACACACTCTTATGAAAGTTGACTCCATCAAGGACCTCGGTATTTCTTTGATTTATAATGAGGACAACACAGTATTTTAACGATATTGAAAATATTTTTCTTTGCATTGGTTGTCAGTAAGCTGGAATATGGGTCAAGTGCATACGGTTCGCAGATAAACGCAATCGAACGAGTTCGACATCGATTTCTGATATTCCTTTCTTTCAAGTCTTCAGCCGTGTATCCTGAGCGTGACGTTGATTACAATGTTATGTTGGAGGAGCACAATGTCCAACCACTGGAGGAACGCAGATCCAGACACAGTGTTCGTTTTATTTACAAGCTGGTGAATGTTTGGATTGACTAAACTTTGCAGTTTCTCGGTCCTTCTCCATAAGGGCTGGGGAAGTCGAGGACGAATCTCCTCTGGAAAGCTCCCCTGTATCATATGGCGTCGACCGCCAACAAAGTCTACATGGATACTTTTGACGGTTCCCTTAGTTTTTAATTTTTCTATTATTTGAAGTTATTATTAATTGCTTAGTGGTATTGTTTTTATTTTTTACATTATTAATTACTTTTGATATTTATTTTGATTGTATGTACTCCCGTTTATTTGTATTCAATGTTTTGTTCTTTAATTGGGTTCGCCTGTTGGGCAGTAAATATATTGTTTTTATTATTATTATTATATATTAATACTCGTACCACAGCTTGAGTTTTTGTACGTATTAGGTCTATGCTAACGACCGTAATATTTATTCGAAAATTTCAACAACAAGGAACTGTGAAATGTTGTAGAAAAACCTAAATTCATTACTAAAATGGTGTAATAACAATAAAATGTTTCCAAAAATGCCCAAATGTAGATTTTTTTTTCTCAAGGACAGTTTTACTGCCTTGATAATTCTCCACTGAAATGAATGGTAGTTATGAAAGACATAGGGATAACATTCGACTGCAAGTTAAGTTTACTTTTCACATTAAGTCTATGATCACTAGAATAATGAATCTATGTGACATGATTACGTCTATCGTCAATTTATATATGTACACCTTAGTTAGATCATTCATCGATTATTATTGTATAGTTTGGTCTCCAGGTCTACCAGACACATTAATGTAATTGATAATGTAGAGAAGAAATTTGGTAATTTTATCCTAGTTAAACTAAAAACGAAAATTATTCCATTGTCATTCCAAAAAATTGTGGCCACTACCTAACCCGCTGATGGACATATCTTCACTTTCTTTGGAATGGGGCTACTATGATGTGTCTATTGTTGAGATTGCCGTTTACGTTGAAGAACATAATGGTGAAGCTGAGTTTCAGCGACTGCAACAAGCATTCGCAAAATATCAGCTTGGTTCCTGTTAAACAGATTCCAGTTTTTGTTAATTGCCTTCAGAAAGGTCAAACTAACATAGCCGCACATAATCCGAGTCCTTTAAACGAATTAAAGCAAAAAATGGATGAAAAATTATGAACTAGAATTTGTTACCTAATTCGATTTATTCCCCGGAATTAATGCCATCGGATTATCACCTTTTTCCACGTCTAAGAAAATACGTACCTTATATTATATAGAAATTTTATAGAGGCATGGAGGCTTTGGATCATCGCGGGTAAAATGTATCGATATGGTATTAGAGATGAGAAATAATCGCAATTTCAAAACCTCCAAGTTCTTTTCTTTATTTCTGTTCCACGGACAATTTAGCCAATTCTCATAAGTATATTCAGAAACAAATAGTAGTTTATTGAATAGGATCGACCATAAAATACAAATACGAGTCATTACTAATACGGGTTTTTTAATAAAACGTGAAATTCGATAAAAATTATAAAAATTTTAAAAAAATATTCCATATGCTGAAAAGATTTGGAATGCGTTTCATAGTTTGAAATTGTAGGGAAAGTTTTTAGAAAGGTTCCAGTTTTATTTAAGAATATCTATAATACTATAATACAATTTCAAAAAGTTTGTAAAATGATTTAAATAAACTACGAGTATTGGAAAGAATATCGTGCGTACTCTTATATTACATTACGATTCTCACGGTAGTAAACGTCTTAAGTAACTATGAAGAGTTGGCATTATTATTGACGTAAAAGGAGAAAATGTAAAATAAAATCGTACATACAATAAAATGGTAATTTCTCATTTTCATGCAACGAAAATCAGTTATTATAATAGGTGCAATTTGCATCATAATAAACCATACTGCTTTAATTTGTACACATTTAAACAGCTCGCAACAGAAGTTGACGCAAATTTCGACCTACTTCTTTTACATCTACGAACCGAAAGTTCTCATTGTATTGCAACGATTGATATTCTATACATGTAGCAGTAATTCAATCCATTCTCACGTGCTTTCTGAATTATTTATACTGAATATAGTTTAACGCAACTGCTTAATTAATTATATCGGTTAGTATTTTAATGGTTGAGTCCAACACAGGTATGTATGAATGCGTTGGAATATGTATTGACGGCAATACACCCATACTTCTTTTCGTGTATTATAAACTATGCTTGATTTTCATTTCTATGCACACTATCGTCACAATGTTTGAAAGCAATAAGGAATTCCTTCATAAGATAAATAACAGTAAATGTATGATAAAACCAAGAAGATATATTTTAAACTGAAGTATCTATACATATAATCCGCCAATATTTCATTGAAATTTGAAATATTATAAGAAATACACATTTCAATTGTATTATTGTTATATTATATTAATGAGATTATTTATGACGAGACGTATCTGATACTAAATACGTCAAATGGCTCAGTATTATTCATGCAGTTGTTACATAACAGAATAGAGTAGTTTCATCCGTGGTCTTACGTAAATCGGCTGCGTTAATATTTTTTTCTAAATTAGTGCATGTGATTGGCTTTTTTGATCAAATCTAATTAATTATTGGGTTGACAACTAAGTACTTTCGGTTTTGTAGTATAAAATAAAACACTTTTTTTTAAACAAAGAATATTTTTAATCAATTATATATTTTCCATTTTGCTTAATGACCTTTTTTTGCCATCTTTCTTTCAGCTGCATGATTCTGCGCTCATAAAATTTCTGGTCCTTATCAACAAAAAACTGAACAAGGTGTGAGTGAAGGTCATCGTCATTTGTGAAAGTTTTACCATTCAAAGAATTCTGCAAACTTCGAAATAAATGGCAATCAGATGGTGCTAGATCAGGGCTGTATGGGGGATGTGGCATCACTTCCCAGCCAAGCTCCAATAGTTTCCCACGAGTTGCCAAAGATGTGTGAGTCCTTGCATTATCTTGGTGGAAAACTACACTTTTCCGGTTTGACAATTCTGGCCGTTTTTCTTTGATTGCTTCATCCAGTTTTATTAATTGTTGACAGTAAACATCAGAATTGATCGTTTGGTTCCTTGGAAGCAGCTCAAAAAACACAACACCTTTGTAATCCCACCAAACTGACAGCATGATCTTTTTTGGATGCAATTCAGCTTTCGATGTGGTTTGAGCTGGTTTATCGTGTTTGCTCCATGATCGTTTTCGAACTATGTTACTGTACAGGACCCACTTTTCATCACCAGTGATGATTCTTTTTAAGAAAGCGTCGGTTTCATTTCGTCTAAGGTGCATATCGCAAAAGTTGATTCTTTGTGTTAAATGAATTTCTTTCAATTCGTGAGATACCCAAATATCAAGCTTCTTAACTAGCTCAAGACATTTTTAGTTGTTGTGTGCGATGTAGCCTCTCCGCAACCTCTCGAACAGTTATATGACGATCCTCTTCTATTATGACTTTGATTTGGTCATCATCAACTTCAGTAGGCCGACCAGAACGTTGCTCATCTTTGAGGGAAAAATCTCCAGAACGGAATTTTTTATACCAATTCTGACACGTGCGCTATGTTAAGCAATTAGCACCATAAACTACACATATCTTTTTGTGATCCGCAGCAGCTTTCTTTCCTTTACGGAAATAAAATAGTAAAATATGTCGAAAATGTTCGTTTCTGCACTCCATTTAAAATTAACCCACAACTAATAACTTTAATAAAAATCACGCACTACTTGCTTCTGAAGTTACGTCAATGTGACTAGTATCACGCGACAAACGGTAAAGTACAGCACTAACATACGTTATATAAAAAAATAAAGCAACGCTCTCTATCAGTAAAAACCGAAAGTACTTAGTTGCCAACCCAATACTAAATAAAAATACCAAGGAGCAAGCAACTAAGTTAAGTAAAACATTCTGCAATTTGTTCTCTCCAAGAGGAGGGATATTCGGGAAGGGCAATAAGTAATAGACTGAGAATTTCACCGAAAAGTATTCATTACGTTGGCACGAAAAAGAGAAATGGGACAGTTTAATAATAACCACGGGTAATCAATAATTCATAATTTCAACAGCAAATCGAGACCAACGACTTACAGCACCAGATATCATCGGGCGTCTTAATACCCAGAGAGGAAGTTAGGGTAAAAAAGCGATTATTGAGACTTAAGTAGATTCATTGCGATACAAAAACCATTATTAAAATATTAAATTAGACGATAGGTGAATGGAAAACTGTCTTATAGACCGATGAGTCAATCAAATCTGGAATCTTCGGTTCATAGTAAGTAATATTAATATAATTTAATTTTAATGCTGTAATTTTATGTTAATTCATTACAGTATGATGGCACCTTGGCCAGAATCCAGACGTTAATAGAGGAAGGTAAGCATATGTAAATAATTTTTATTTCTTACTGCTTTATTTGTTTTAAACGGTTACAATTGTACTCAATTCAGCCATTATACTATGGTAGTTGAATATACGTCGAACTATATAGTATTGCAGAAGAAAGCAAGAAACTTGTAGAGAATATACTTGATAAAGCCTTAACAATGTCTAGTACTTCGGTAAGCATATCGGTTCCTAAAAACCAACAGAAAACACTCTTCTACTTATCCTAGTGCCAATATTTTGGTGGATCGTTTATCAAGTTTTCTTCGACAGTAGATGTATACCAACTTATCATTAGCTACTCCAGCTTTATTTTTGACCAATTGTTACTGTAATAGGAATTTATTTATTTTTATTCATCCAATAAAGTATACTTAATGTTGTAGGTATTATTTAGTCTGATGCGAAGTATATTCTTCTCATACAGAGGGTCGTATGATCGATGGTGCAAATTTGATACAGACTTTGTCTTCGTGTGGATTTTGCCGTGGTTCCAGGTGCGACACTGTGATTGGTTATTCGCTGATGATGACAAATTAGTTGTCGGAATATGTATGCAGAATACGAAAATTATTGTGGAAAGGGGTTAACCGCAATTGATTAATTTAATCAATCACAGTCTCCGCTAAAATTTACCATAAATATTATTGACTAGTGACTTTCAAAATTTACTGAATGCTAATAATCGTCATACATAGATAAGTATTATTCATAAAATGTAAATTGTAAATAGTTAAATAAAATTATTGTTTTTATATTTGCAGGTTTTCTATTTTTTCATTCAATTTTCAAAGGTATACTAAAGAAACTACAAATATTTTACTAATAGGATCAGACTATATACAAAAGAAGAATTAAATTAGTTTATTTATAATGTATTTCCTTCCTTGTTTAATGTATTTTGTAAATAAAAAGAAACTATAAGCATTTAGTTAGTACAGGCGATAACCTAGGTCTAGATTATACAACCCAAAATACATGACTTCTTTCCCTTTCATAAGTGAACATCATTTACAGTATTCGTAAGTAGTAGACCGATTCATGCAGACGATTACAAGGACACTTAAAATTATAAAAATAAGATTACATAATCGACTTTAATATCAATATGGTTATGCTTAAAGTGTAACGTTTCAATGTTTCATTGGTCTAGTGAGAACGAAAGACGATATACACACATATAAACGTAAATATCTGTAGACAACTTCCTATAAGCGGCAGTCGTATCTTTCACATACAATAGACAAAAGAACTTGATACATCCGTTCTCAGACATTGTTTTCTCTCCTGATTCTTTTCTCTTGAACTCATTTACAGGTACATACTCTCGATTAATCTTTTATCTCTTCTGTTTGCTGTTTAGTTTGCTTTTCAATCAGACGAAGATTTAAAAATTATGTACAGACTAATGAAAATACTTCCGTCGATTAAATTTGTCGATTCTTTTACGAGTTAAAATCTATATATGTATAATATAATCAAAAAAAAAATTATTTAGTTTAACAATTTAAGATTTCTAGCCCGTTAAATTTGCAACACTAACTATTATACTGTCAAACATTATCATTTCATGTTTATCATAGGCGTGTCGAGCGTTTTGTTAAGAGATTTTCTTATATTTTCTAAATTTTCGTTTATAAATAAAGAATAGTACTTCTAAGTACTATGTAGTCGTAATAATAGTGAATTACCGTGGAATAGGTCACATTTATAGAAGAAAGTCGCTTCCTAGATCTCTCCACAGAATTTTGCTATGAGAAGTATATTAATACGTACTCGGAAGAGAGTGTTTGAGACTTCAGTACAATTTTTGTTGTTAACTTTTCCTTCTTAAAATTGATTGGGCTTTTCTGAACACTTATATTGTTATTAATGTCGCGTGCTCTATAATTTAATATATTTTCTTTTTGACTCATATGTGCCGCGTTTCAGGAACAGAAAGGACAATTTTCCTGTGTGCTACACATATGAAATTATTAATACCCTGAAATTGACGAACTATTATCGTTCAAAGTATAGAAGACATAAATTTGATATCGATCTTCAACATTTCTAGTATATCATTCTTGTAAAATACCAAATTTTGGCAGCCTATGATAAGTCCTAGGTAATGTGAAAGTATAGCTGATGATCCGAAATTTTTTCGGACCTATATTTAAATAAAAAGAGTATGGGATTCCTGGAAAGATGAGAACTGCAGATGAAACTTCAGATACTTCAGATGATACTAAACAGATTGCTGACGCTTTCGCTAACTACTTTCAATCGATGTTCATCCAGTTTGATGTCAGTATGAATCAACAATCTATCTCTTATTACTCTCCAAATATTCGCGGCGATTTCTTTGAAGCTTCTGTTATTAGTTCATCGTTAAGGAAACTACCGAATAAAACCACGACCGGAGATGAAGAAGTTCCGTTTCCTGTCGAAAGATTGTGAAGATATCTTCACATGTCCTTTAACAATTTTATTTAATTTGGCACTGAGTACTTCAATCTTTCCTAATTGTTGGAAATTAGCAAGAGTATGTCTTGTACTGAAAGATGGACTTAAGACCTATAGCCATGCTCCCAAATTTCAGTAAGATTCTCATAATTTATAAATTAAATTTCACCAGGTCAAAATAGTTTTTTTGGAATACGATCAATGGTTTCTGATGTAGTGTACTCAACCTAGCATACTGCGAATATATTAGATCAACACGAACAGGTGATGTCGTATATACTGACATCTCTAAAGCTTTCGATCGAATATCTCATTAGATATTATTAAGTAGGTTAAAATCATTTGGGCTCAGTGACGCGTTATTAAGTTTTTTGGCTCAAATTTGCACGACAGGAGACAATTTATATACTATAATTGGCGTACGTCATTTTCACGCAACTTCGAGCGTACCTCAGGATTCAAATTTTGGACTGCTTCAATTTTGTATACAAATTAATGATTTCTCATCCCTTATTGTGTCCAAGAATTTACATTTTGCTAATGATTTAAAAATTTTTTATCTCAGTCCAAGATGTGAAAGACTTCTTGGACAATCAACTACATATAATTAGTGAATGGTACGAGAGCAACTGTTTATAGTTGGAACTATTCAAATATATGATTACGACATATACAACCATGCTCAGATGTACATATTAGACACCCCAGGTAAAAACCCTTATTCTCGGTATTATCCAAGTCTGACGGAAATTAACCGTAAAAATAGTTAATGGTATTTACAGAAATGCGTTTTTGAATACCCTAGTTAATCCCCTATTGAAAAGAATAGGTGGAAAGGGGAAATTGTGGATTTTAGAAATTTAGTGTCATTCTAGCAGTGTGTGAGCAACGTGCGTTTGTGGTAGAGATCAATTAGATTATCCTATTTTTTCACGTTGTGTCAGTTATTTGTTGAAGAAAAATGCCTAAAACACGCGAGTTGTCGGTAGGGGAACGCGCCCAAATAGTACTATTGCATTCCCAGAAGTTATCAACAGCTGCAATTGCAAAAAAAAAAATGTTCGCGATGTGCAGTCCGTACAACCATTAGTCGCTATCAGGAGAGTGGGTCGTTTGATAACAGACCAAAAAGTGTCAGAAAACCCTGCACCTCGATTAGAGAAGACAGAATTTTACAAAGACTCGCTCTCAGTGATAGGAAAAAATCGTCGAAACAGCTCGCCAGTGAGCTGAAACAGCGTTATCGCGTAACAGTTTCTGCGCAAACGGTGAGAAGGCGTCTCCAGCGTGCTGGTTTACGAGGGTGTAAAGCGCGACGTAAACCGCTTTTAACTGACGCTCATAAAAAGAAGCGGTATTTATGGCCCAAACAACATGAAAATTGGACAATCGAGAAGTGGTCGAAGATTCTTTGGTCTGATGAATCGAATATCGAGGTATGTAAGTACATCTTCATGACTAATATTCTTATCGTTGTGTGTAATTTAGTCTACATGTAACATTAAACAAAATTAATCCTGTCTAACTGCTAACTTTCTTGTTTTGCCTGGCAGCTTTGGGGACTACCTGAGACGCTATACGTTCGGCGTAGGCAAGGAGAAGCTTATGAACCACAATGTATCATTCCCACAGTAAAATTTGGAGGTGGTAGTATCATGGTTTGGGGTTGTATGTCTGCATACGGTGTTGGAGAAATGTACCTGTGCAATGGACGGATGAATAGCCAACGCTATTTAGCCATGTTGGAGGAAGTATTAGAACCGTCTGTGCTAAAATTATTCGACCAGGATAATCCACAATACATTTATCAGCAAGATAATGCGCCCTGCCACAAATCGGGAGCTGTAATGCGTTGGTTCGAGGAAAACACAGTGAAGGTATTGGATTGGCCGCCGCAAAGTCCCGATTTGTCGCCCATTCAAAATTTGTGGCATATCGTAAAAACTAAGATCACGGAACATAAATGCCTGTCAAAAGCAGAATTATCAACAAAAATTCGCGAAATATGGGCTGCAATACCATCGGCAGAGTGTTACAATTTAGTAGCAAGTAAGCCTCGACGAGTGCGAGCTGTCATTAAGGCCAAGGGCGGAGCGACAAAATATTGATAAATTGTGCTATATTACTAAATAACACTTTGTACAGTAACAGTTTTATTTTCCTCACCTCTCTTTTGACTAAACTATATAAACTATATATGTATGTATGTATATACATAAATTCGTATGGTGTCTAATACATTTAAGCGTGGTTGTATGTATAAGGAAACTAAATCCAATTAGGCACGAATATTCATTGCGTGCTACTTCATTAACACGGACTAATCTAGCCAAAGATCTTGATGTTTTGTTTGATGAGAAGCCCGGGTTTGTCAACCACACGGAAAACATCGCCTTATCTACAAAAAAAGTCATTGGGTTTATTTACACGCAATTGTAGAGCGTTCACTTCTATACAAGCAATGCAGTCTCTGTATTTTTCACTGGTTAGATCGAAACTTGAATATGCAGATTAGGTATGGTATCTCTACTATCATGTGACAATAGACAATAGAATAAATTGGAATTGGTTTATGTGTGGATAAAATGATAGATTGTAAAAAAATTCTATTGTTAATGTCATAGATCATATAATGCAGCTACTTAATTTCAAAGGTGTTAAATACATTGGAAAAATTTGAAGTTTCTGAGATTAACTCCTAACATTTATGACTGATAGCGCCGCTACTATGCGTTCTGTAGATCGGTCTCTTAAAGATGACTTCTTACATGTAACCTGTAACATACATACTTTACATCTTGTAGCAGAAATGATTCGACGCTGTTATCTAGTAAATGGTTTAATAGAGCACACAAAAGCAGTATTGTTCAAATTCCCTAAACGCATTGAAGTCAGAAGTTGCAGTAGATTTACAAGTAATTTATACCAATTGCGAAGAAGTAGTTGAAGCAATTGATAACATATGAAAACCTTCGCTGACATTAGTGGTTTCACTGCAGATTATAGCCAAAGTAGATATTGTGCTAAAGAAAAATACATATTTTACAACATTAAAACAAATTTTTGTGATAATGAGTGCACAGTGCACATATATATATATATATATATATATATATATATATATATATATAAGAACATTTTTTCCTCACAGCGAATTCAATTTGCTGAAATAACAGCATGTAAACGTATCTAATGTTTCAAATATTTAACCGATCTTGTCCTCTTTGTGATTACACTGAAAACGCTGCTTAAAAGAGTGCTTCGCGTTTCATAAATTATATATAACTACTAATTTTATTTTATTTAACTACTACCATGAGCGCGGCTGTGGTGCGTCAATTCCTTACTCTATTAATAATATGTCTGAACTATCGCAAATTGTAGTGTATGTGTAAGCAAAAAGTGCAAGTAACAATCATCAAATGAAATATAATTATGTATTTAAAATATATTCTTGTGCGGCGAAAATAAAACAGATATTATTGTGCATCGAAATTACTTGAGCATGAAAGCACGTATAAACAATGAATTGCATTTCACACTGTGCACTTCCTATCCGAGGAATAATATCCTGCGTTTTTGCAATAACGTAACAAGAGATTATTTTACGCGCTCCGTTTGTTTATAAGTAAACTCCAGCTCTAAAAATAAATAACAAAGCGTTACCGGAGGGGGAGAATTTTTGCACTGCTGTGACTCACTCCTTGTCAATTCCATTTATGTAGCGAAAAAGGCCAGTACAGCTTGACGACCGCCATATCAACCGTCCATATGCGTATAAATTTCTTGACCCAAATGTAACTGCATACACCGAACATTGATAATATATTTTTTTTTGATTGGTGTTTCTTAATATGTCACATTGGTCGTATTTAATCAGATCAAAAGTTAAGCCTACCTCGAAAACTATTCATTAGCGAGATCAACAACGAATGACTTGACCGGTAAAACCATTGCCATAAATAAAACCGAACTTTTTTTCTTTACAAAGTTGAGTTATGCAATTACGGGTAGGTAAGGTAATACACTGATGTAAATTTATGAATCATGATTGGACATTGTGTACAATAGTTTTTATCCGGTATTACATTCTTTTTATACAGTGATTAATCAAATAATTTGTTATATACGGTGTTCTTAAATTATTCCTTGCAAAATATTTTATTCTGAATACTCATCCCAAAATGTCTATAATCACGTATGGGTTATTGCCACTTTTTTTTTAATTCTGCAAATTGCAAATTTAACTCATAACTTAGAACAACAAAATATTGACACGAGTTTTCAATTCTTCTTACAACTACTTGATTATTAGTTTATTTATTGCCAGTTTAAAGTAACTTATTTAGTCTTTTATAATAATACTACAGACGTCCTAAAACAAAAGAAAACATAGTTTCTTTTCAAAATACTGAATGATTCTCGAATAATCAACACCTTGTAATACACCGTGAATGAAAATCAAAAGAGCAAAGGTGTAAATTAATCTTTGCGATGCTTCAAAATCAATAATATAGGCAATAGAGGAATAGCCATTACTAAGAATTATCGTTGAAATAGATAAGATTCGGAGAAGCTTGTAAGTAAAACTTTTTACAAACAAAATTATTCTGTTGTATATATATTTCTCCACTAAACAAAAATTTTTGTAGGAGTTTTTGCTTAAATAATTATAAATTATAAGAAGAAGAATTTCGTTCTATGTGATTTTCTTCAGGAATAAGAAGCGATGTATATTTTGGCATACTTAGATAGGTTTCATAAAAGGTTGCATGCCTATATTAATCAATTTTTTCATCCCTTAAAATATTCCCCAAAAAACGATTTTTACGTAGTTCTATCGGGGCTATTTAATTGCTTTAATGCAAATCGGTGTTGGGGGACTTTCCTTATTAGTTGATGAGTGCTAAGTAATAATAAGTTAATGCAATAGTACTGATAGCCATCGTTACTGTCTTAACAATATATTCATTAATTGTGTGTTGATCGTTTAAGTAAACATTTATATAACACGTACTTTCTTGAACATATCTAGTAATTAAAGTTCAAGTTTTGTTTCTTACGTAAGTATGTGTGTTCTTAATTTGCAGGGAAAATTCTAGTCACAGATCTGCATTAACTTAGGTGTGATGCAATCATCTAAAAAATCGGTGGAAACCAGGAACTTCAAATGACATATTTCAGAGACTGCATCCAGAACCATAATAAGTCGCAGAGCTATATGGCCCTCCCAAGAAATCTAATCAAACATAAGAAAATGATTTTATCACTTAAGGTGGATATATAACCCCTTTCCACAATAATTTTCGTATTCAGTATACGTATTTCGACGACTAAGTTGTCATCATCAGCAGAAAATAATAATCAATACCTTGTAATACACCATCAATCAATATCAAAAACAGCAAAGGTGCGCAAATTAATCTTTGCGATGCTTCGGAAACAATATTATAGGCAATAGATGAATAGCCATTATACATTACTAAGAATTATCGTTGAAATAGATAAGATTCGGAAAAGCTTGTAAAGAACACAATGAAATCAGGGTTTTCGAGGCAAAATACCGTGATCAATGCCGCCAAATACCTTAAAAAAAATTACATCAAGATGATCTTGAGTATTATCAAATCCATGCTATTCTGAGGATATGTATAGGGTGCGACAGAAATAATTCCCGACTATTAAACGTAAATAACAAAGCAACCTTATTCAAGAATTTTTTCACTGTTTGAGAAGAAATGAGAGAAGTGTTTGGCATTTATCTCACATACATATACACCATCACTTGGTTTTGAAAATGATATCCTGCAAACGTCACCGCCGTTTTCTATGCAATGCTAAGGAGGTTAGCAATGGTTTGTCTCACTGCGGGTATATTCTCTGATGTTCAAAACACTATGACGTCTGCTACACGGCTTCGCCTTTAAAGTCGAACTAATTTCTCTCAATTTGGTCACCTATATGGTTTGGTGACTAAAATGGTCTTCATATCAGGAACTTTAATATATCGACTGAGCCTAAATTGTTACACACAGAAGCCAAGATAAAGTAACTATATTGGCTACATATTTTGCCAAATAAAGCATATAGGCAAATAAAGCACATTTTTGCTATCGTTAATTAAAATCATGGCGGTCAGTTTTCAGTTCTACAATAGTTTAAAAGACTTGAAATAATATGTGTGCTTTTTACGTTTGTTCATTCCAGTATTTTTGAGTACGTTTTTCGATTACTTTTGCAGAACGAAACTGAATTTAATTTTCAAGAACAATAATAAACTGCAAAACACTTTTCCACACGTCTGGTCCGTAAGATCCAACTTCGTAATAGAAAGAGAAAATGGATAATATATAACACCTCCTTTGTTTATCGTTGTCCGAGTTAGTTACAACTTTACAAGTCTATTTTTAAATTCATACTTTCACACACGAATTGCGTAAGAACCCAGTGCATAGTTTCAAGTTAAATCATTACTTTATTCACACGCATTGTCAACTTTGTAATTAAGAAAGTGATATACTGAACGCACCTTTTACACGCTTATGTACTTAATTAGTTCTTTGTATGAAAGTGTTAAATGTAGTTGTTAATGTAAATAATAATAATTAAGAAATAATAAGGATATTATGTAGTATATGGGTATCTAAACAATAGTACCACCGTTGGCGAGAAGCAAAATATGCTAGAATTTAAACCTGAAGTAGAACTATTTACAAATAATGCAATAAAAGAGAATAAATTACGTGAATATACAATACCCCGCAAACATTAGAGCCACTCGCATTTCTTAGAATTATTTAGAGCAACTTAGTAAGTGGAAAGAATATTATATTTTCTGGTGTTAAAATATCTTCTTTTTTAATATTGGCAATAATCCTTTATGACAATTATGAAAATGTCAATATTCTAACCTTTCTCGGGATTAAACACAATTATAGGTGGTTACTTCAACCTGCTTTTCATCATTCTGAGTACGGGGTTATATGTGTGAAGTGAAAATGTTATTACAGATATCGAATCTGTGAAATATTATAATTGAATTTAAAATTTGATTTAGTTTTTTTTTGTGAGGGGTCATGATTTTTGTACAATGCGGAAACGTAAGGACATTACCAGTGGAAAAAAGGTGGCAATGGAGACGTTATTAAAAACTGGAAACTATTCTCATCGAGAAATAGTAAAATGAGAACGTGTTTCTCGTCAAGCAGTGGACAGGGTGGCAAAGTTAAGTAGACAAAATCTACCATTCACTTCGAGCGACTGCATTCATTGTGGAAAAAATTGAGAGACAACGGATCGTGGAGATAGACTAATTATTAAAAGATCATTAGAGAATCGACAGGGATCTGTTAGAGGTGGTACGTATTTTAAAAGCAGACATCAAAATATCAAGACGAACTTTGCAATCTCGTTACTATGAGGAGAAAATTTATAGTCACCGGCCAGCGAAAAACCAAGACTGACCGAGAGGATGAAGAAAATGAATTAACAATGGGCGAAATAGCATAAAAACCCACACGGTTGAGGATTGAAAAATGTATACTTCATTATTCCATTTATGTTCACAAATAAAAAAAACTTAAAAATTTAATGCACATTTCGTGTTTTCAAGGTTATATTCAGTGATAAATCATGCTTGAGGCGGTAACGGAAAAATTCCGCTTCAGTAGGAGACGACCACATAAGCGTTTCCATGAAGCTGCAGCGCCTAGAACTGTTAAACATCTTCCAATATTATGTTCATGCATATCAGGAAAGGAGCTAAGGTCCCCGCATTATATTATAGGTACAATGAACCGAAAACAATACAAATCCGTGATGAAATCAATATTAATTCCATACATAGATTCTTCAAGTTCTGAAGATGTTTACAAATTTATGCAAGACGGTGTATCGTGCCGCAGAGCAAAATCAATAAGAAATTTGTTTCCTGATGGTAACTTGCAGGTTTTGCCGTGACTGGGCAATTCTGAAGACCTAAGCCAAATCATAAAGGTATAGAATAGAGTAAAATGGATTGTTTACTTGTCTCCAAATCCGACTGGAAATATTTTAAAACATAATTTTGATGAGCGTGTGCGCAATAACCGGGATTTAAAGGAATTGTCTGCATCGTGTATCAGAAGCATGCCGATAAGAATTGCCGTCATTGTAAGAATGGGTTAACAAAAGATTAGTTCGTATTATTTAAATATATATATTAATCTTTATATTAAAATGTTAATAAACAGTTGGTCATGTCTTATTTCTTTACAAAAATAAAACCAACAAGTTGAATTTATATGGTGATCCTAATTTTATTGTGCAGCACTGTATATGTATATGAAAAGAAAGCACTATTATCACTAATTTAATTAATTTCCTCCGAAATATTGGCTTGAATTTAGGAAATTGTCATACTCAAGATATTTATCATTTTAAAATATTGAAGAAATTTAATAGAATACAATAATATAGATTTTTGGACGCGAGACACTTAACGAGACTTCCATGCCATAAATATATTAAATGAGTCATAAATGCATGTGCTTCAGGAAAATTGATGAACATTGAATTTGAATTGTATTCTGGGTATTTTATAAATTGCGCTCATTATAGTACATATATATTACACATAAATAAAACTTTTTAAAAAATCTGTATGTGAATAATGTATACCAAAACGGATAAAAAGCCATTTTCCACAAAGCTTTCTTAATTATAGGTATTTATGGCAT
Source organism: Dermolepida albohirtum (assembly GCA_031893035.1). Classification (NCBI taxonomy): domain Eukaryota; kingdom Metazoa; phylum Arthropoda; class Insecta; order Coleoptera; family Scarabaeidae; genus Dermolepida; species Dermolepida albohirtum. The sequence continues at coordinate 29,847 of JAVIWB010002274.1, read as the reverse complement.
CCCGTGTATACAACAGTAGTCACTGTCCATTTTATTAATTAAAATGGTCCAAATGTGTCCAGTGCAATGTTTCTGTGTTTATGTGTGCAGTTGCGTAGACCGTTGACCACCAAGTTTATTCTTCACGTGTGGAAACAAAAAGCAATCACAGGGTGCAAGATCAGGGCTGTATGACGGATGGCTCATTAATTCATGTTTTGCCCGGTCAAATATTCAATTGTTTGAATCGACCTGTGAGAGCTCTGATTATCATGGCGGAGAATGATCTGTCGTTTTCAGTTTGTTTTTCTTAGAGCTCTCATTATCATGGCGGAGAATGATCTGTCGTTTTCAGTTTGTTTTTCTTATTTCCTCAAAAACTTTTGGCAATCAAATAGTTGTGTACCATTCGGAATTGACCGTTCTACAACTCTCTAAAGGCGTGGTTGCAACGTGACCGGTTTTTCCGAAAAAACAGGCGACCATTTGTTTTGATGTGCTTTTTGCGTTTTGGCGGATTATCTTGGAATACCCACACAATCGACTGCTGCTTACTATCGGGCTCGTATGTATAGATCCAAGATTCATCATCTGTGACGATTTTATAAATGTTCTTTGAAGCATCGCCATTGTATTTTTTGGGTATTTCTTGGCACCAATGGACGCGAGTCCTTTTTTGAGCGGTTGTTAAATTACGTGGCATCCAACGTGAACATAGCTTCTTAACGGTCAAATGTTCGTGCAGGATCTTATGCACGCTGGTGTTACTAATACCTAGGGATGCCTCGATCTCACGGTATTTCACATAACGGTCTTGCATTATCAATTCAGGCACTGCATTAATGTTTTTCGACGCAACAACATTTGTGGGACGACCTTTACGAAATTCATCGTTGAAAGAACGCCGCCCAAGTCTGAATTCACTATACCAATATACTGTCAAGGTAAATATAAGGTCTAGTAAAAAGAAATCCATTATTTTTGCATTAAATTGAAGGTTTTATTTAGCATAGTTAGAATGATCCGACTTAGGTCAAATATGCACCGTTTTGTTCGAAAACTTGTTGCCATTTTGAAGATAATTTCATAATGCCTCTCTCATAGAAACCCTCGTCCCTATTGGCAAAAAACTGGGACAGTCGATTTTCACAAGCTTCTCTTGAGGCGAATTTTTCACCAGCAAAATCATTCGCCATAGACAGGAACAGGTAGTAATCACTTGGTGCTAGGTCCGGACTATAAGGTGGATGCATAAGAACCTCCCAACCAAACTCCCGGAGCTTCTGGCGAGTCACTATCGATGTGTGTGACCTGGCGTTGTCCTGATGGAACACAATTCCTCTCCTATTGGCCAAAGCTGGCCGCTTCTGGGCGATTGCTTCCTTCAGACGGTCCAATTGTTGACAGTACAGGTCCGAATTAAGAGTTTGGCCGTAGGGAAGCAGCTCATAGTAGAAAATTCCTTGCCAATCCCACCAAACACACAGCAAAACCTTCCTGACCGTCAGGCCTGGCTTGGCCACCGTTTGCGCCGGCTTACTACGATTCGACCACGACTGTTTTCGCTTGACGTTGTCGTAAGTGATCCACTTTTCATCACCAGTAACCATCCGCTTCAGAAACGGATCGATTCTGTTGCGATTCAGCAGCGATTCGCAGATGGAAATTCGGTCCATGAGGTTCTTTTGCGTTAACTCGTGTGGCACCCATACATCAAGCTTCTTTTTGTATCCAACCTTATTTAAATGGTTCCAAACGGTTTTTTGTGCAATGTTTAGCTCCTGGGCAATCGAAACAGTGCTTACATGACGGTCAGACTCGACGATTTCCATTATTTTAACGATATTTTCCACAATTGGCCTTCCAGAGCGTGGTGCATCTTTGACATCAAGATTACCGGAACGGAATCGACGAAACCAAAATTGCGTATGATTGACTGTTACAGTATCAGGACCATAAACACTATTCACATTTTTAGCCGCCTATCTTGCGTTTTCGCCTTTATCGAAGAAAAACTGTAAAATATGGCGTATTTTATCTTTGCTGGTGTCCATCTTTGACGCGCGCTCAAACAATATTAAGTCAAGTAATCACAAAACTGTCTGAAAAGTTCGTTTAGTACGAAATCTTATCTTTCGAACGCCATCTAGCGGAACGCGATCGCACTTATACAACGCGAGATACAGATTACTAAAGCCATCTATTGGAAAAATAATGGATTTCTTTTTACTAGACTTTATATATTGGCAAAAATGACAAACTTCGCGATGCAATTATCACTGGTCCAAATGTAACGAATTTTTTTTCATTCTACGGGCTTTCCAGTTGACTCTTGTAATAAAAAGTAAAGAAACTAACATAAACATGTATCTACCTTACCGCATTTACGAACATTGGAGCATTCACCTCGCGCCAGTTACAAAACTCTTTTATATTTGATTGATTCTCGTATATACATGTCTTAAATAGTGTAATTGTTTCTTTGTTGACTTTGATCTTCCCCCGTGATATAGACATGAAAACTGAAAAAACTAATGGTAAATATAAACAATCGGCTAAAACATAAATTTAATAGGTCATAAAAAGTAGGTTATGTCTGTTTTGTTCAAACGGTATAATATCTGGTACGTTTCTGATTAGTTAAGCAAGTAATTATTGTACTTAATTTTTACATTCATCGCAAAACCATTCATTTTTTGTTGATTCCCCTACGACAGGTTTATTTAACTGATCTTACAAAAAATTCTTTACTGTATTTGCCAACTTCTGGAACGGTACAATCCATAAAATAGTAATTTATTTACTGCTTAATGGTAATTAAATAATAATTACTCACACGTACATATATATATTTAAAATAAATATTATCTTTCTAACATTCACATCACCTTATTAATAACTCATGCAACAGCAATAATGAAAAGATGTTTTATATCTTTACTTAATATAAATTATTATGTAAATTTGTACACTTCAAAATAAACATACCGTTAAATTTACTGCACAATTTACGTTCAACAGATAATTGATACACCAGCACACAATATCACCAAACACTGAAACCGTTGCAATAACTAATGATTAAACTGTTCTCTATGCTCGCAGTTAAAAGCACTTGAAATACCGCCGGTCGGAGGACTGAACGTGCCCTTTGTGTCAACGGCACTCGAACCGGAAGTTTCACTTTTTACTTCAGTGAATAATGAGACAGGTGCAGGATTGTACTTCCTTTGTTGCCTACCTTACTAAATTAGAGGGAACACAGCGTCAAACGATCATTGCCTGCATTTTAAACGTAGAGAGTAATTTCTTGTCATTAAATTTGCACTTGTATATACAGTTACTCCCAGTCGCAACTAAAACTAATGATGGACAGAAGTAGTAAATATAAAGTTTCTATTTAAAAGGGAAGTTTAAAAGAATCAGATATTTTACGGTAACCGAAAAGTACAAAAGGTATCGAGACCGTTAGTAATCGATTTAAAAATATTTTCAAATCGATAATTAAACGTAGTAATCGAGACCATTGTGAAATAAAAATATACAAATACATACTTAAACTGACTATTGTAATATTAGAAACTGAACGAATGAGTTCTTTATTCGTCTACGCGTTGGTCTAACATTTTTTTGACTAGAGAAAATTATATTAATATCAAAATTTTGGAAACCTGCTAAGAAAAATGGAAAATGTATGTACATATTAGAAATCTAAATTAGAAAAAGAAAAACGTATAAACAAATTTATTATTATTTACAATAACAACAATACATGACATGTCGTAATGAATGCCGAGAACGTGAATCAACTGTTATTTATCAGTTGATTCCACCATATCAACAAACGCACGAGGAAATTACAGAAACTACGTACATGTGGGCTATAGAATTCTACGTGCTGATATGGTAGTAAGATCTATAAAGATGTTTACGAAAAGTAAAGAAAGTGACGTTAATAGATTATAAGCAAAAAGTTTGGAATAAAATCTGCATTAGAGTGTATAGAGTGGAGGTATATGACAAAATTAAAAACTAAATAGCAGTGAAAAAGTATGAGCAAAAAAAAGAGACTGGGGCGACCGAAGCAGTGCTGTTTAAAAACGTGGTAAATGGTCACAGAAGCAAATAAAGAGGCCAAAGATAGAAAAAGATGGTAAAAATTTGTGAATGGTTGATATCACATAAGTAATTCGACACTGAAAAGTAAAAGGAACTTGTACAATTTAGTATAAGTTAATCAATATTAGATGGTCATTTTTGTAGACGTATGTGGCCGTCACTGTATATAAAGAGTTCTCGCAATAAGTTCGCCAAAGTTTTGTTAAGTTTGTAGACGCCCTCTCGGTTGATGCAGCTCTATCCCAATAACTAGTGTAATTGTGGCTTCGTCAGCAAGCGTTCTACTATACCAAATCTTTGCATCTTTTTCATATGTTTCGGAGGCATTGTATAAACAGGTCATTTACACTGATATGGCTAAAGCCTTTGATCGCATTGACCACGAAAATCTTTTATCGAAACTTCAGAATCTGGGGTTCAGAGACTCGTTACTGAGCTAACTGAGTTGACAACAATTTTTCTTCTAGTCGTCGTTCCATTAAATTTGGAATTTGGAGTACCACAAGGGTCTAACTTAGGACCACATTTATTTTTACTTTTCATTAATGACCTGCCAGAATCTATTAATTGCCAGATATTGATGTTTGCGGATAATGTAAGAATATTTTCAATTCTAGTATCCGAGGCTGATTATGAGGATTTACGGCATAATTTGGCCAGTGTTTATGAATAATGTAGAAGAAACAGGTTAGCATTGAATACGTACAAATAAAAGATTATGTTTTACACCCGCAAGAAATCTTTATTAGGGTATAAGAACGAGGTTGTTTCTGTTCCTTTCCTTAGATGTGATGCTGTAAAAAAAATTTGGGAGGGTATTTTGTTATTGAGTTATCTTTTAATATCCACGTCATCGACGTTGTTTTATGGGCATCTAGAATGATGGGCTTCATATTGCGAAATGATAGGCAATTCATTAGTATATATATGTACATTGAAAAGCTTATACATCTCACTGGTTCGTTGGAGATTAGAGGATGGCTCTATGTGTCGAATTTTTATTAGTCCAACAAAAAAAAACCCTGTCAAATTATGTATCATTTTACTAGCCCACGGCTACTGACGCAAAGATGGCCCAAATACAAATATAATTTAACTTTTTTTAATCCAAAATTTTTGAAATTATCACAGTAATGATTTCAGTCTAATCAATACAGCTACCAAATAGAGCGGTATGCCAAAACCGTCCACATCGTGGTAGGTAATAAGTTATACGTAATAGTTGGAACTTTGATTTAAATCTCGTAAAATATTTGCGCATTTCAGTGTACTATTGAGTAAATAACTGTTTCAAAAGATAAATTGACTAATGAACATCTTGGTATTCATGCATACGTTCAATGGACAGTAGTGAGCACAGCGTATCACTTAGCGATGTACGCAGCGCTGTAAAATATTCTTATACAAAAGATACGATCATTGGACATCTAGTGGTTTAATATTTGCATAGCCAAAACAATCTATGAAATTATGTACGAAATCTGGAGAAATACTATCACTATTATTACATATTTATATTAATTTAATAATATCTGAATTTTTGTTTACAACACTACTTAACTCTTCTATAACTAGATAATTTTTTTCGTCACTTAAGGTGTTCATTGAAAGTATACATACTTCGTCCGATATTTGCAGTGACAATGATGGATTTTCTAACTTGCCTATTGATTCAAGTATTCTTTTGTAATTGTGAGTAGTTTATAAATCCGTAAATACATGAGTATTTTCAAATTTTTTCTGACCGTCTTTGTTTGTCGCAGCTTCTGTAATTTTATATTGTTTCCAATTTTATCATCGAGCGTACATAATTGTAAAGGGTGTTTCAAATTTCGCGGTTTTTTTAAGAATAAATAAAACACATAATTTGCATTCACTTTCAAAAACTTTTTATTGGTAATTGAAGTACCAGTTATGACATTTATATGCGAAAAATAATAACTGCCAAATGGCCTCCTCTTGCAGATCTACAGACGACCACTCTTTTGTTAAAATTTTCAATGACATTTTGGCATAATTGAAGCTCTATCTCACCAATGACACGAATAATTTCATCTTTCAAAGCAGGAATTTATTGTGGATTGTTTTTATAAACCTGACTTTTCACATAACCCCAAAGAAAATAGTCAAACGGTGTCAAATCACATGACCTTGGTGGCCGATTAACATCACCGTTTCTTGCGATTACACGTCCAAGAAATGTTTCTATCAATAAATCAATTGATTCGTGTGCAATGTACCACATATCCTCTAGATCTAGATAAATATTCATTAATTCAGACCACAAAAATTCGGTTATCATCCAACGATATCGATCACCATTGACAGTTACAACTTCACTAGCAGCATTTTCAAAGACGTAAGGTCCAATTACACCACCTGGCCATAATGCACACCAAATAGTAACTCGCTTAGGATGCATAGATTTCTCATGAATAATTCGTGGATTTTCCTTACCCCAGACACGGAAATTTTGTTTATTAACATAGCCACCAAATTCAAAATGTGCCTCATCGGAAAACATTATTTTCTGAGAAAAATCAGCTGGTTGTTCATTGATGAAATTGACGAATGAACGACATTTTAAATGGTCTAATGGCTTCAATTCCTATGTTATTTGAACCTTATATGCCTTCAAAGCTAAATCCTTGTGTAAAATACGCCATGTTGTTGATCCACTAAGTCCAAATTGTTGTGAACGTCGTCTAATGGACATTTCAGGATCTTCAGCAACACTTTCACAAACCAAACCAATATTTTCTTGTGAACGACCACTACGACTGTATTTTTCACTTTTTTGATCTTCCACGAAACCAGTCTCTTGAAATTCTTTAATAATTCGATCAATAGTGCTTTCAGATGGACGATTATGTAAACCATAAAATTCACGTAATTTTCTAAAAACTCTTTTCACAGAACGCTGATTTTCGTAAAATAATTCATCAATTTGAACGCGTTATTGTACCGTGTACGAAGCCATTTTTTATAAATGTCATACATCGCACTTTTTAAATGCCCACATACCCAGACAAATTCAGTGCGCCGTCTATATTTTATTTGTTCTTAAAAAAACCGCGCAATTTTAAACACTCTTTATAATGTTACTCAAGATGGTAATTTCCATTTGGGATTGTATGTAACTTAGAATTGAGGAAATTATTTTTTAGTAAGTAGTTAATGTCCAGTAAATAAAATAAGTAAATCACAAAAAGTAAACTTTGACAATAATCTGCTTCTGGGTTTCCGGGCTGGAACCGCGTCACTAGTATATCAGCCGACGTTTCGTACCCATTTGTATGGGACATCTTCAGGGCTGAACTACTGCACTGAAACTGACAGTTTCAGACAGTTTTCATACAAATGGGTACGAAACGTCGGCTGATATACTAGTGACGCGGTTCCAGCCCGGAAACCCAGAAGCAGATAGCATGGACCACGACCGCGGAAGTCTACGTACCAAATTTGACAATAAATCAAAAATAAAGTCATTATAACCATTTACATCGCTTTTTCCATATTTATATTGCGCAATTTTAATGTATTTATTAAGGGTAATTTATCGCAAACCGTACATAGTTTTAAATTCATTTATGAACTTCCTTATATTACGTTTTCTACTAATTGTTGTATTTTCAAACTCTTCTGACATTATTTCAGAGTACGCGAAAACCGCAATATTAATATCATAACTGTTCTCACCGAGCTGATGCGATAAGCTAAATTCATCCATAATCTAAATTAACTTAATCCTGTCTAAAACGTGAAATAGATGTTCATTAAATTAATTGTTTACGCAGTAGTCAAAATGGCCTAAATAAGGCATAAGATTACATACCGCTTCAAAAAAAATCGGAAAGACGAAAAGAAGTTGAAATCACGATATGCGTATGGAGAATGTAATAGAAAGACTAAAATTGAATTGAAAATTTTTTATTTCCTCAATTACTAATTTATAGATCAATCTTAGAATCGCATAGAAACGCGTGACAAAACAAAATGAAACAGTCCTTTTCTATTACAAAATAATCATTGCTTTCAAAAGATCGATGAATAATTACAAAATGAAAAAAATTTAGACGACGACGTGATTACCAAAGATTCCGTGAATTAATTTCGACGCAAAGAAAGCTCTTTCTTATATTTCTTAGCGATTTTAAATTAAAAAAGAAAGGCATCCATCAAGAATTGTAATTACTCTTCTGAAAAGAATGCCAATAACTAAATAATATAAGCAGCGTGGGACAAATGCGAAAGATCTCAATGATTTTAAATATGGAAGTGAATGGTTGTGTGTAGTATATCTAACTATCTTCACGTTCCAAGAAATAACTTTCAGTCACGAAACTGAACAGTTAGCCGCGCTGGCTTCCAGCGCTTTTAGTTTAGCATTTGTTCTTTTTTATATAAACGCATAATCCTCGTAAACGTGACAATCATTTTTTCATGGTCATAAGGAATTTAGATTTTGTCATTAAAATTCAATAATTGAAACGTTTTTAAAGTCCAAATTACCGTTATGTTTAATAATAAACATTACGTATTTTATGTAATTGTAAATATACTATTGATTTCGAATTGTTATGTTTAGAAATAAGTGACGCGAATAATGATTACAAATGTTTCGCTTCGCCGAGTGCTAGGTCGTATCTCTCGTATTAATTCTTTCTAATTATACAATTCCTAACCACAGTGCATAGTTATGATTACATGTAGATTAATTAAATAGAGAGGAAGGAGTAATAACCAAATGGCTATGAGAGGCAATGCTAAATTGCACAGTTAACTAACATTAAAAAATTCGTCAATTTTTGATACTTTTTATGTCCGACAAAAATATCGAGCTAAGCAGCGACAGCATATTTTTATAAGTAAACAATATATAGTTTTTTGGGCAATGGTTTTGTTTTATTTTGTAATAAAAAAAAAAGTGAAGAAGTGGTATCAATCATCTAAAAATTACTTTTGGCGTTGAGACACCTTCAACAACTATTTTTCTGTGGTATCACCAATTTAAATTTGTGGAGAAAATGTTTTGAAAAGTGATTTTCTCAAATGTATAAATGTATTAACTCTAATAGAAAATATTTTAAGAAAAAAAATGTAATAAAATCTTCAGAATTCGAACGGAAAAGTCTATGGAATTAAAATAAAGAAAAGAAATTCGCGTTTATTTTTCAACATAACACCCTGAAACCTTGATACATTTGAAGCCGGAATGATTTAAAATAGACATTTTAGATCATTTTATCTTACGAGGGTAGTTTGACAAGTAGTGAGAATGGAAAAGAAAAACGAATTTTTTAAATACAAAATAATTTTTATTTTTCAATATATTCTCCTAAAAGAGCAATATATTTCTTCCAACGGTGCTCCAATGCCCTTATACTATCTCTAAAATGCGATTCCGGAAGGCTTGTCATTTACGAAGATGATAAGCTCGTCGTTAGACGCATATTTCTTTCCACCTAGTGTCGTTTTCAATTTTGGAAAAAGGTGGAAGTTGGAAGGGGCTAGATCTGGCGAATAAGGCGCATGCGGTACTAATTGGAAATACAACTCGTGGATTTTGGACATCGCAACTGTGCGAGGGAGCGTTGTCTTGGTGAAACAGAATCTTTTTCTTTCCCATTCCTGGCCGTAATCTCAACATTTAATTTTTGTAGAAGTTCTGCATAATATTGTCCGTTTATTGTGGCACCTTTCTCAAGGTAATCAATGAGCAAAATACCCTTTGAATCCCAAAAAATTGATGCCATCACCTTGTTTGCCGATAAAGTGGTTTTCGCTTTCTTTGGAGGAGCAGAACCACGTTCTAACCATTGTTTCGACTGTCGTTTAGTTTCGGGTGTACTGTAGTGTATGCAAGTTTCATCGCAAGTAACAAATCGCCTATAAAAATTAACAGGATTCCACTTATAAAGGTCCAAACACTCATTGGAAATGCGCAAACGAGTGAACTTTTGATCAGTCGTAAGCAATCGCGGCACCCATCTTGCCGAAAGCTTGGAAAGACCCAATTCTTTCGTTAAAATGTGGTGTACGCGTTCTGTTGAAATGTTTACCATGTCTGCTATCTCTCTCACTTTGAGTCGTCGATCTTGAATAATAATATTATGGATTTTTATTATCATTTCCTTAGAAGTCACGATTTTGGGTGCTCCAGAACGCGCTTCATCAACACAGCTTGTTCTACCACGTTTAAGAGTCCTGAATTTTATTGTTTTAATAAAATTCTTAAGTTCCTTAAAATAAGCATCCACGGTAGCTTTAACATTGTTATTCGTTGAAAACGTTTGACGTACAAGGTATTTTTTAGGCGTGGAAAAAAGTGGTAATCCAATAGGGCTAAATTCTGTGAATATGGCGAGTACTGTAACAAATTGAAGCATTGTGAACACATGTATTGAACCAAGCATTCACGTGTTCAAAAATTATTCTTTTTCTTGGTTAAACCAAGAAGACTTTCATTAAATTTCTGCTACAGTCTTGCGTAATAAACTTTTGTGATGCTTTGGCCCTCGTATAACTATGTATTTTACTGATTAAAATATTCTCGTAAACTCCTTTTAATACAAGAATGTGTGTGGCAATATTAAACTTAATTGCATGCAACGGGAATTTATAGACTTTTGCAATTTACAGTATAATAATATGCGGAAACTTTGGCATAAATATTTAAATGTATTCGAAAAGAGAAAGATCAACAAGAAACGATGTCATTATATTAAAATATATTCCATAATTTGCAGATATAAGCGTGTGGCAATTAGAACTATAGCTATAATAGCTGTAGTAAATATCGTTAATTAAATATATATGCAATAAGAATATCGCTTTGTTGATTTCAAAACCTTACCACATCTTTATAACGCACCAGCTAGAAAGGTTCACATTCGCAGAATGGGAAATTTCTTTGGCGAAGTGTCAAGAGAGAATACGTGAAAGTAAAGAATATATTAAAAGGTTTTCCTTTTGTGAAACTGGCCATAAAATTAAATTAGAATTAGTAAAACAGGTTGGACTCCTATTAAATAAATTATTAATTACTTAAGTATTCTTTTTTAAAGGTTATCCTGCATCAACTAATTATTAAATCAAAATGACGAAAGACAAAAGTTTGTTCTGGTAGATTATAACGCGGGCGACATTCATTTTAATTAAATAACAAGGTAAACAGTTGTTAAACGAATGCAGTCATGGTAATAGACTACTATTAGAACCAATGTTTGTTTGTCGATATGATTGTTGACAATAATATATCAAAAGTATTTTACTCATGTAAACATAGATAAGCTCGCACCATATATTTATGAACAACTTGCACCATTAGTGCATTCAGATATTGTATATTTTTAGAATTTCCACATAAACCCTTGAAACGGTGAAGATTAAATATCAATGGAAATATGCACAACTCATTGTATTTACAACTACACTAGTACTCATAAAAATTGCGTCATTTGAATTCCCATAGGAGTCTACTACAGTGTCTTAAAAATTCATGCGCACCAACTTAACCAGCTTAACACAATTTTACATTATAGTCATCAATTTCCTTCATTTACATTAATTACTGTATTACTGTTATCGTGTTTGTTAGTTCAATTAATTAATTTTTAATTAATTTCTGTGTATTTAATTAACGATGGAGTAGCAGAAAATAATATAATTTTCATTAAATTTCCCATCGTGAAACTAATTTATGTATTTATATATAATTACGACTATGATTGAATGTTGCGATTAGGCTTTGTATTTTAACTCATAGTTTTTTAACACTATTTAATGCATAAATAATGTCATTATTAACAATATTCATCACGAACTGACAAATACTAATTTTAGCTTATGTTGCTTTACAATCCTTTGTTAAAAGTTAGTCTACATAATAGCCAAAACTTTATACATTGGTATAAATGTGTAGACGACATAAGAGCCTGCTTCGCAGGTACAAATGGACAATTGGAAAACTTTTTTGAAACGGCAAATAACCCTTACATTAAATTCGCTATGGAAGTCGAAATACATAATTCTATCAACTTTCTAGATCTGGCCATAACAAGGCTTCAAAATAAACACGAATTTTTGACTTATCATAAACCCACACACACAGATTCTATAATAAAGAACAAATCGAACCACTCTGCATAACCGAAACTAGCGGATTTCCACAGCATGATGCATAGACCTATAGTCATACCCCTTAGCACAAAGAATTTCCAAACCGAATTATATTTGATTAATCAAATAGCGGTTAATAACAATCTCAGCCGCATGATAGTTGACAATATGCTGAAGAAGGAACAACTAAAACGGATTATAAATCTATTCTTCTCTGTAAAAAATGCAGAAGAGAAAACTTATGATCTATCTAGGCCCCCACATTGAAGAAAATCAGTAATAAATTGGAAAACTCAGAATTCCGAAGTCTATAAGTTGAACTATGGGAGTTGCCAAAAATTATGTGTAGGCTAAACATACTTTCAAGACTGGAATCAAAGAATACGTAAAGTCCTTTAATAACAACAAAATAGATTCACATTACATAAAATATTTGTTCGAATTTATACATGATTTCCATCCTAACTTTAAAATTTTACATTTACAGAATAAAATTACCCTATCAAACAATCTAGAAGCATTAGAAATTAATAAATTCAAAAATGCAGACCTAAATAACCAATTAGAGGTATTAACTTCCCACTAATTCTGTAATGCGAATATTTGTAAAATATCTAACGTCTAAGTATCTGAGTTTTTAGTATTATGTATTTGATAAAGCCACAGTGTGTACGAAACATGCATTAACTTGTTTTTAATACATTTTGGAACTTCAAAGACGTTTTTTATTTTAAGTGCTTTTGTGTACTTTATGAAATAGAATCGATATAATGACCAAATCCATCACAGTGAACATGGCATACTTCCACGTACTATTTCCTTGTTTTTAACTTCTTACTTCATCTACAAAGTTATGTCTATTCTATGAGCATTTCTCTCCAAATTTATTTTATCTATACATAAATGTTTTAGTTCATTTCTTTCTTTTCCTTGCTTAGTTTATTAAATTACAATTTCATTGTTGTGAGTTTCCGTATATTGTGATCAATTACCAACGAGTTATTCCTTTCAATAGGTTAGTGACATTCGTCTATTATTTTATCACTGTTCCTTGAATTTTTGAATCGCCCGCGTTTTTGTACGGCTTTTTATTTGACTATCAAAAAATTTGTTTCTTCTTCCAAAACTTTTCGATACTAGCTTCTAGTTCAAAGTCTCGTTAGCACGATTCATCATTACAATTTTCAGTCATCTTCGTGAGTGAATTTTTTCTTCCATGTAGATAAGCACATATATTAAGCACATAATTCTTGGTAGGATTTAATAATTGTTTAATCAAAGACTCTCATCTCCTAAATCTCCGCCGTTACATTTAAAGAGGAAACATTACTTACGACCGTTAAAGAAGAGAGGAAAGCTAAGCCACGTGAAACAATCTACTGTCCGTTTTAATTTATTATTGGCAAAGACTGTAATATACTTGGATAGATTGGCTCAATTTAATCTTGCTTCAGTGCCAAACATTACAGCCATCGGTTATGATTTTATGTCAGATTCTCAAATCTTAGATTCAGATCCGATATTTAATTTGACAGTTGTACATCTTCTAGTTAAACACAACTAACTTCCAGAAAGCTATACACAGAAATGCCTTTAGGATCTCCACTGAATTTGAACTGTCATTTGTAAAGTGACAATATTAAAGGCGCGGGTCCGTGTTTTTTGAAAACTGACCGAGCTCAACTAGAAGATGAGATACGTGTTGAATTAAATATTTGATCTGCACAACCGTCCATATTAGTTCGGACAGCTAGTGAAATTTAGTAAACTCTTCTAAAAAATAATATGATTGCGTGTAAATATAAATAATATATTTACATTAGGACCTTTACGAGACTCATAACCAATTTCAGGAAAATATTGGGTCTGGGAAAAAGTTCGTGGCGTTTTTCCCGATAGATGGCATTGGTTGCCGATAACTAAAGAACAACAAGTCACAGCGACACCACCGACGGCTCGTTTTTTAGATGACCTTCCGAACGTTAGTTTGAGCGTAGAAACATTGTAATCGGTGCAGTGGTTGGAAAGTTATTCGCACTTGAAAATGGAGAAGAATAATGAGAAATTTCGCTATATTCTGCAATATTATTATGATAAGGGGAAGAACGCTGCGCAGGCTTGTGATAAAATTTGTGCTGTGTACGGTGAAGGTACTTTATCGAAATCTGTTGCGCGGAAATGGTTCGCTCGCTTTCGTTCTGGAAATTTCAATGTGAAAGATGAGTCACGCTCCGGTCGTCCAATCACTGAAAAATCTGATGAAATTCTTGAAAAAGTCCAACAAGATAAGCATATCAGCAGTGTCGATATTGGCATGGAGCTAGGCATTGACCACAAAACTGTTTTGAACCATTTACACAAAGCTGGTTACAAAAAAAAGCTTGACGTATGGGTTCCTCATGAGTTGAGCGTGAAAAACATGATGGACCGAATTAACATCTGCGATGCGCTGCTGAAACGGAATGAAATCGAGCCGTTTCTGAAACGTTTAATAACCGGAGATGAAAAATGGATTACGTACGATAATCGGAAGCGTAAAAGATCGTGGATAAAGGATGGTGAGCCGTCACAAGCGTTCGCTAAGCCAACATTGACGCCAAAAAAAGTGATGCTGTGTGTATGGTGGGACTGGAGGGGAATCGTCCACTACGAGCTACTTCCAACTGGTCAGACGATTGATTCTCAACTCTACTGTGCACAACTAGAGAGATTACGCCAGGCGATTGAAAGAAAACGGCCCGAATTGGTTAATAGGAAAGGTGTTGTCTTCCATCATGACAACGCCCGACCACACACTTCTTTGATGACCCGTCAAAAATTGAGAGAGTTTAGTTGGGAAGTTTTGATGCACCCACCTTACAGTCCGGATATAGCACCCTCTGACTATCATCTGTTTCGATCTCTGCAGAACTCTCTCAATGGAATTAAGTTGGTTTCAAAAGAAGCCTGTGAAAACTACTTGATTCAGTTTTTCGACCAGAAACCACAGAAGTTTTTCACCGATGGGATCATGGATCTACCAAAAAAATGGCGAAACATTGTCGATAATAATGGAGCATATTCGGTTTAAATGAATTCGTCCACGCGCCATGCGGGGACCAGTTGAATTTTACTGAAAAAACGCCACGAACTTTTTCCCAGACCCAATTATATCTATTAGGACATCTACGAATAATTATAATATTTTATGACTCACTGCGGTAATTCCTGGAATAATCCGTACCGTCATACATACGATTATTTTTTAGATAATATTGCAAGCAAAAAACTTCCGAAACTTACCTGTCCTCACCACAAAGAGTCTTGTGCAGCGAAATATGGATTAATTTTCAAATAAACTTACTAGCGTGCGCGTCACTGATGAGACCGTATTTTTAATGTGAACTTCTTAAAAAGCCGAGAGGAAAACCAACAAGTTTAAAAACGCTCTGTATTTATTGCTTTTCATCAAGAAGGTTATTCAGTGCGTCAAATTCCCGAAAAGGCACATGTTAATAAATCGACCGTTAATGATATCATTCGGCGACATCAACGCACGGACAGTTTAAGAGATCCGACACGTACAGTTCATAAGCGAATAACATCTCACGCCGACGATGAGTATATAAAATTGCTTAGTAAACGAAATAGGCAGCCGCTGTTCAAGAAAAATGTCTGTTACTAGGGTGAAAAGAAGATTAAAAGCTGCTAACCTACACGGGCGCATTGTTGTAAGAAAACCTTACTGCGATGGGGAAACAGGCAAAAACGACAGCAATAGGCAAAAACACACAGAGATTAGGCTCTGGATGACTGGATAAGGATCTTGTGGACTAATAAATCAAAGTTTGAAGTGTTTGGACAATCAAGGCATGTTTTTTAAGAAGAGCGAGTGGTCAAAGAATGCTTCCGGATTGTATAGTGCCACCCGTCAAACGAGGAACAAGTTCTGTGCTTTTTTGGGGTTGTTTTTGCTACGCCGGTAGTACTTGAAGCGAATCGAGGGTATTTTACGAAAAGAGGGCTATTTAGAAATATTGTAGGAAAATGCAATACCATCGGGGCTACGTTTAATTGGCGGAAATTTTGTGTTTATGCAAGACAACGACCCCAAACACTCAGCAGTAATATGCAAGAATTTCTTAAATAGCGAACAAAACAATAATACCTTACAAATAATGACGTGGCTACCGCAAAGATCCGACCGAAACGCCATAGAATTGTTATGGGATGACTAGACATGGGGATCCGAAAAGTGTGTCCTGCCTCAACAAATCACTTGTGGAACATATTGCAAGGAGAATGGAACAGTATACCGAATAGAGAACTTGAAATACTCGTGAAACGGATGCTTCGAATTGTACGAGCTGTTCTTCGCGCAAAAGGAGATTTCTTCGAGGAACGGAATGTTTAAGATATCTTTGTTTATTTAACGTTAGAATTACTTTTATTATTATTACTTTATAAACATCTATAAATAATAATGCAATAAAAATAGGTTTTGACATAAATTAACTGTTTTCCTTTTTTTTAAATTTATTTGAGTGTCCGAAGTAATATGGACGGTAGTGTAGATCTGAGTATGTTTGATAGAATAAAAACACTAATTACAGATTATTAAAAAAGCAATTCATAAATTGGTTTGCGTTACAGACCAGTTTGTTTTTTTATTTGATAAACGTCATTAATCTGGCTCTTATTTATGACAGAGAATGTATATTTCAAAAGTCAAATAGAGAAAAAAAATACTTAGTTTCATTGGAAGGTTATGAAAACATTTTACTTCTCTAATTCAAATATAAGTCAATTTTCATTTGATATAATTTGGATAGAAGAAAATATTTTATAAATCAGAACGGTATATCCACGAATACGTTACTTAATTTATATTTGAATGAACGATCTAAACTAATTATAATTTCATACAATTATAGACAGTTTAACAGATCGCTGAGCATCTAAAAAGGGATCTCTCACGCCTTTATGATATGCACGTTTAACAGTTGCGACTTTGAATGGCACGGCACGGTCGGAAGTTTCAAAAAGATCCGCACGTTTCTGTTTACCGCGAAGATTGTAACGATGCGATGAACAGAACAATTGAGGAATGTTTCCGGTAACTGTCCAGTATAAAATAGTACCGTACTGATGTAACGTCACGAAAGATGTAGTAAATATTTATTTCTTTGTCTGATTTAGTTGATTTCTAGTACCAAGACAATGGGTTTAATTACTTTTAAGAGGCCACAGTGGTTATTTGCATCTAAGTGATGGCAGAACATCACAAAATAATGAGTGCGAATCTTTGACTTAGGCAACATCATAATACTATAATCACTTGTTCTTCTAATATAATTTGCATGTTCATAGGTTACCACGGCTGTAGCAGACTTGAAAATTGAAAAAGAAATTCAATAAAGAAGAGTTAAATATAAAATTATATTACAAATTTATAATCAAACTTTGAAGCTGTTGAATTCCTAAGCTCTGGATTTGTTATCTGGTATCCATTGTATTGCGTGTACCAAAATTATTATTTATTCATAGGCAAATATAATAATCTAAATAAAGTAATAAGTAATTAAAATAATAGTAGTACATTAACATTTAATTAGTAAGTAATAACAACCATATGGTTTGCCAAGAGAATTAATTTCATAATGTTCATCGTTCATCATTAACACGAAAATATGCACTCTGATAAATGGCACACACAAGATTTCTCTGTCAGTCTGCTGGTTGTAACCATTTAAGAACATCCTTTTTCACTCACTGAATCAACAGATAGTTACACAGGCTAAGCGTTAAGGACCCTAGGAATACGGACACATCTCTATATTCTCCCATTATAATTAATTAATGCCAGTTGGAACCATACATCCACCAGCTCCATTCATTGTAGTCTCATAAAAATTATTTAAATAATTATGTATTCAAACACGGAATGTGAAAAGTTTATTGATGTTCACGACGTTGTAAGATTCACTAATTAATTCCGTATTCAAATTTTCATTAAAATTTTTAACAATATGGTTCTGTGCACCAGTTATTGTATTAATAAAATATTCCGAGGCTTGACTCCACACCGTGACTTCATATAACAGAATAGATTCCACCAGCGAATGATACACTAAGCAAAACTTTATGAGTAATGTACTCCCTAATGTAGCAAAGTATTTCGCAAAATATCTAAGTTTTCTCCGCACTTCGTTTGTATGCGTATTCCACAAGAAATGATTATAAAAATACAAGATACCTTTGTTGTACTACCGATTCTATCTTCAGCCAGTTGCATTGAATCGGCACATTGCTGCCGCCGTGGAGACACGTTTGTATGCGCTACGAAATCATGAATATATAGCAGTCTTATGGAGTGATGCTCTATGCATTGGTCTAGTTTTAAATGCACTTAATATTAACTGTTTGTCGTGTGCCGACAACTGGAAGACAAAAAAGTCCTTGAGCAAGTGTTTCGCTATAAGGTCCACGTTCTTATACACAGAAAGTATTAATGTGTCTTACACATATAAGAAGAAAGAAACAATGCATCATGCCGTTAATAAAGATGAGGTAAACCAAAGGCCCCAGAATACTTCCTTGAGGCACCCCTGGCCAGATCATATATATCAATGCAACAGAATGAAGGGAGAATATTTCCGAGATTCATTATAAATTACGATAAATAGTCTATGTTCTTGAAATAAAATATAATTTTTAATAAATATCGTTCCTTATTAGATTATGAAACTTTTTCTTTGACATGAAGGTACGCGAACATTCAATATATCTTTATATTAAATAATAATTTAAAATGCCACTAGCAGTGATTGAAAATACTACCATCTTACCTGAAAATAAGATCAATCATTTACACTTTACATATAGTTTTTTTTGAGGCGGAGAACTTTAAACTGACAATACTGTTTTCTGTGACAGTCGATTTGACAGTTCTCGGTTGTTTTGGAGTTAGTTTAGTTTGGCAATTCATCATGAATAGATTCACGCCGGAGCAACGTTTGCAAATTGTTCAAATTTATTTTGGAAAACATGGTTCAAGTCGAGAAATTAATCGGGCATTACGTGCATTTTGTGGTGCTCATAATCGTCCATCAGAGCGATTAATTCGAGAGACTATGGATCGTTTTCACAGTACGTCAATTCGTCATCGTGCTCAACAATTAAACTTGTGTCCATCCACTTTACGAAAAATGTTGCGAAAAGATCTTGGTTTATGTGCTTACAAAATTCAACTTGTACAAGAATTGAAGCCATACGATCTTCGTTCGCGTCGTACATGTG
Organism: Dermolepida albohirtum; assembly: GCA_031893035.1. NCBI lineage: Eukaryota > Metazoa > Arthropoda > Insecta > Coleoptera > Scarabaeidae > Dermolepida > Dermolepida albohirtum. Next base: position 10,350 of record JAVIWB010002274.1, on the reverse strand, counting down.
TGAACAGGCCGAGGGAAACATTGCTACTGATTGACAATTTCATTTCAAAATTCTGTTCAGTGAGAAGCAAACTTTTGGTTGAATGTCTAGTCAATAAGCAGAATTCTCACATTTGGGGCGATGATAATCCACTATTGTCGAAACACTATTATACCCAAAAATAGAAACCGTTTTGTACGCTTTATGGGCTGATAAAATCATTGGTCCATATGTCTTCAATGATGATCATCAGAACGTTACAGTTAACGGTGAGCGGTACAAAGACATGATTACTAACTTTTACGTGCCTCAATTGCAAGGCATTAATGTTGCAAACATGTGGTTTCAGCAGGGCGGCGTCACATGCCCCACAGCGCGCGATACAATTAATTACGCGAATGGACTTGCCAACTGGCCACCTCGTTCATGCGATTTGAAGCCATTAGATTATTTTCTCTGGGGATATATAAAGTCGCATGTCTACGCCAATAAACCAGAAACAATTGAGCACTTGTACGCTAATATTCGACACGTTATTGCCGAAATACAGCCCGATTTACTGCGGAGAGTGTGTGAAAATTGGACCCCAGATTACACCATGCACGCTCCAGTCGCAGCGCTACATGTCCAATATCATATTCAAACATTAATGCTATAAAATTGTCTTTTAAATAAAGCCAATTTCATAAATATTAAAAATATTTTTCTGTTTTATTTCAATTTAAATTCTCCGCCTCCAAAGAAAGTATCATTTATTTGATGCATGTGCTACGTTAGGAGGGTATTTAGAGTCTATTTTTAAAATTGGTTTATTAGTACTGAGGAGTACCCTGGACATAAATTTTAGTATAAAGAGCTATTTGATAAATACAGAATAGTTTTGGTAAGTAAAAAAATATTTGCAGAGCCCAAATTTTTGTATAGTAATATCGAACGTAATTGACTATTCTTACTTGCTTTCCCGAATAAAATGAGTACCACGATCATCTACTAGAGATTACGACGTTTCTCAAGGATATGCTAAGGACTAATGAATTAATGCAAGCATCCATTATATGAATTGACGACTGTTTTATAATGTCTACAGTCTTCATTAATAAACTGCACTTTCAGGATTAAATTTAATTAAATATATTGTTTTCTTACCTTACCTTACCTACCAATTACTTTTTTGTTCATCATAATTTCAATTTTATTTCTGTCTTTCAATTTATTATATTTTATTATTATTTTTCATTTGGTCCTGTTAATAGCAGATATTGCCTGCGCCTATCACCTACATTTACTTATTTGCTTAAACTTAAAACTCCACCAAAAAAAACTATTAGAAGTCACTGTATCAAGAGATTCAATCAAAATTACCTAAAAATTGGTACTTTGTTGTGAAACACTGTGTCTCTTGGAGCTGCCTATCGTTTTGTTACTTTAATTCCTTATATAAAATATTTGTTATCCCTTTCACATGTTTACGCATGATTAAATAAATATTGGCTAATTTTGAATTATTAAAAAGAATCGATTACCATAACTTATACTATTTATGATTAATTAAGGCGATTAAATCATTTTAGAAATGTTATTGCGACAATTATGTGTACCTGCTTGCGCAAATGGAAACATTTTATGCTTGCAAATATATGACATTTAATATTTAAACATGAAATTAGAATTCAAACAATGCACTGACGAAATTGCAGTCCGTACATGTGTACATACATACGAATGTGTCAACTCAACGGTTTCTGTAAACAAATGAATATAATAAAATGAAACAACAACGGAACGGTATATTGCATGCATGCACTTATTTGCGATTGAAAAATGTGCTTGGGTGCATTAAAGTAAACATCCTGGCTTTTGTAGCCATAATTTGGTGAAATAAAACGTTTCGAATAAGATATTATTCTAGACATGTATGTATTATGCATTTTTTTAGGATCAATTTTGGAAGCATTCCTACGTGATAATGCAATAGACAGTATATTAAATCTGCAGTAGTCGATTCTATTTTTAAAAGTATTATTTATAAGATACAAGTTCAGTATATTCAACTTTTGTAACCTATAATTTAATTTAATAAGTTTTAAATTTTAAATTCCTCAACCTATACTTCAATTTTCACAAAATATTAACTCGTAAAGGAGGTTCACGCACATTGTGCGGTTTTTAATTGTTTCGTAGAGCTAGTCGATTTTCTAGTGAGATTCGAACTCACAACTCCTGTTTGCCGAACAAACGCTCGCACCATTGGACCACAGAAGATTGTGAACTTCGAATCTATTTAACATGCCATAAAACTCATTATGGAAACATACATTAATTGAAAACCTGCAGTGGGTTTAATTGCATTTAATTATATAGTTTTTAGCGATGTGCGTTAACAGACTCTTGAAATAATGTGTTTGTGGCGTCTTAATATATTCGAACTCATTGGCATGTGTGGTTCAGTGGTTAGGATGCCTATCCGGTAAACAAATTTGTAACCAGTTACGAAGTTACAATGTCGAAATTGCAGCTTGAAAGATGATTGACAATTTGAAAATAATTTTGCAATATCATAATCGTAATTACAAATTTGTTAAATATAGTGACGTAATAACGTGTATGTCATTTTTATTACAAAATTATATTTCATAACTTTCATTTAATTTAGTTAAGTTATTATTAAATTATTTCAAGTACAATTTATATTGAACAATTGTCTTCAACGCTTTTAATTGAAATATTAAACGCCACTGTGAAAAAATATATTCAACAAAATAACTGAAAAGATCTCGTAATAAGTTAATATAATTTTTATTTTTTTGTATATAAAACATGTAATTTTGTTCTTATAACGTGCATTAAACAATTAACTTGACTCGTTTATTTATTATAATATACAGCGTGTTTCAAAAAGAATATACACGTACTACGAAGTCTTATTTTGTCCAAATTATCGATCGCTCCGCCTCGGCTCGGCTATTGGAGAAACGAATACATAGTCTAGTTTATTTAATAGCCGCTAGATGTCAGCTGCCTTCTGTTTTTCTTGGTAACAGTCACATGTTTAATATGGCTACTCCGCAGCAGAAACCATTTTGTGTTCTCGAGTTTGCGAAGTGCAATTCCGTGATTACAGTGCAAAGACGTTTCAGGTTGAGCTACCAAATTGATCCTCCGAATGGGTGGAATATTCGCAGATGGTATCGACAGTTTGTGGATACAGGATGTGTATGTAAAAGAAGAGTCCTGGCCGCCCTCGTGTTTCTGAAGAAAATGTTGCACGAATTTAAACTGCTTTCCAACGTAATCCTTCAAAATCAACTCGTCGTGTCAGTTGGGAGTTACAACTGCCACAACAACAATTTGCTGTGTTTTGAGACGTCGGTTGGTTATGAAGCCGTACAAGTTACAGTTGTTACAGGCTCTGCGTCCTGATGACAAACGGAAACGTGTGGTATTTTGTAACGAGATTCATGATGCTATTGACAATGATAACACTTTCGCAGAACGCATCATGTTCATTGATGAAGCGGCTTTCCATGTTAGTAGTCTGGTAAACAAACACAATGTTCGAATTTGGGGTCTACAGAATCCACATGCAGCCATTGAATATGTACGAGATTCGCGTCAAATCGATATGTTTTGTGCGATATCCCGATCGTCTGTTTACGGCCCATTCTTCTTTAATGTAAATACGGTTAACGGTCGGCAGTATCTCGCTATGTTACAAAACTGGTTGTTTCTGAAGCTGCGCGAAGACAACTTCATTTTTCAACAAGACGGGGCACCCCTCACTGGAGTCGCCAAGTGCATGAATATCTGAATGAAACTCTAACGAACCGTTGGATTGATCGTCAAAAAGCATGTCTCAGCTGGGCTTCACGGTCACCGGATTTGACACCCTGTGACTTCCTGCTGTGGGGTTTCGTTAAAAACAACGTTTATGTATCACCACTCCCACAGAACCTGGAATAGTTAAAGAACCGGATCCGTACTGCTATAACATCAGTGACGAAGGACATGCTTGCCCGAGTATGGGAGGAATTTGAGTATCGATATGATATTGATCGTGTCGCTGATGGAGGACATATTGAACATCTGTAATCTGAACTTGAGAGGTTCGTAAATATGTGTGTAAAGTTTCATGTTCGTATGTCTTTAAGTTTAATAAATATATGCATTCGAAATACGTATATTCTTTTTGAAATACCCTGTATAACTGATATGAAGTATATGACAGCACTAAATAAAAGAATTGCCTGCATGAATTTTTGTACTTTTAGGGTGACATTAATTGAGATAATTTAGTAATGTAATTCGGAACAAAATACTTATCATTACTTACATTAATTTTAATCAATAAATTGACTTGTATTTTTTAAAAACTTCAAAGGTTTGCCTGCAATTAATTTCAATTATTTAAGCTAATGCAAAGATAACAAACACTTATGCGTCCTTGTTTTCGTGTATTTCTTATTCGAAAATTTAAAATTAGAAATTAAAACTTCAAGGAACCACCGCTCATGATATTATTTAAAATCGCATTGCCTTTGTATGTAGTAATTTGTTACCGAAATGGAGATATTATTGTTAAGTATAACAATCTCATTTTTTATTACGATTGATGAATGATTTATCTGAAAGGTCATTCATTCAAATATTATTACACGAAAATAAATTGTTATACAAATATATGTGTGTACATATACCTCTATATATACATACATACATAATATTATGCACATAATTTGGGAAAATATTTCAATTAAATGTATATTTGCCTGCATTGAGTAAGTACCGGTAATAGAAACAAATACTATAAATTATAAAATATTTGTAATTATACTGTTTAACAAGGTTTTTATTCAGAAATGGTGATGGATGCAATTTAAAGCATAGAAATGTTTACAAAAAAATAGAAAAGAAGTCATTCAAGAAATACAAAAATTCTAAATTCATTACTAGTATTATCATTCATGTTGCTGCCTAAAATAAATTTATGCGATCCTCTACAGGAAAAGGTACAAGAACTACGAGGATGGTCCCAGAAGTACCCGACCCAACAAAGAAAACAACAATTTTGGAAAGAAATAGATTTATTTTTCAACATAATCTCCTTTCTGTTCTATATACTTTTCCCAGCGATATTCAATAAGTTCGATGCCCTTTTTATAATAAGAACTGTCTTGTTCCTCAAAATAGCAATTAACTGCCGATATCACTTCTTCATCGTTGGAAAATCTTTGACTACTGAACCATTTTTTCAAGTTTGAGACCAGAAAATAATCCGAAGAGGCTAAATCTGGCGAATAGAGTACATGAGGTAACAATTCAAACTTTAATTCATTAATTTTGGCCATTGCAATAGCGGATTTGGGAGCTGGTGCATGGTCTTGATGAAACAACATTTTCTTTCTTCTTTTTGCTTGATTTCTTCGCTCAAACGTTGCAATAAATTCGCATAATACTTGCTGTTGATAGTTTTTCTATTTTCAAGATAGTGAATGAAAATTATTCCACGCGCATTCCAAAAAACCGATGCCATGACCTTGCCTGCAGATGAAACGGTCTTCGCTTTCTTTGCAGCAGGTTCTCCCTTTTGAGTCCATTGTTTCGATTGTTCTTTTGACTCGAGTGTGAAGTGATTGCCCCATGTTTTAATCCATGGTTATGAAGCGGAGCAAAAATTCTGCTTTGTTGTTGTGAAACTTCGCTAAAGCTAGTGCTGTCTATATTTTGTCGTATGTCATATATATTTATGGCCAATTCTATTCTTTTCTGTTGCATATTTCTTGCAGCGTAATTTTGTATCAAATGGCATTCCAATATACTTGGCTTTGTCTTCATATAGTGCTGTATTGTTTTACATGTATACAATCAAGATTTATAATATTAAATATCAATCATTAAAGATAAAGTACTGAATATAGGACAAATCCAAAAAGATTTTGAAAATCACTCTCAATTGATATAAGCATTATATAATGAGGTGTAGCGTTGTATCGTATTTGCTGAACACCAGTGATGATACTCGTTAAAATATCTGACACAATAATATTGGAAGCCTGAAATTTTAACCAACTATAATAGAATGACCAACAAAGCAAAAGCAAAGGAAAAAGTTAAATTTCAAAAACAGTATGCATGCCTAAAAAAATACCGGTTTGTTTAAATTGTATATTTTATGCGAATTTTAGATTTTGGTTTGTTATATGAAAACTGGGTTTCACATAATTTCAACTTGGGCAATATATGCTTTAAGTATAAAATCCACGCTATTAGTTTTACATTCTAAATCTCAATTTCAAATTATATATATATATAAATATATAATTTGAAATTGAGATTTATTAGATATATTATTAGATATATAGATATTAATTGGTATATATATATATATTAAGAGTGATTTAAAAATATCATCAGGAATCTAATTATTTAATGCTTATTTCGCACAACCTAACCTTAATATGGTATGTAAGGGAGCTTGCACTACATTCCAGTACCCATATAAATTGTTGGATTAACATAACGAAATAAAATGACTGTCGGAGTAGTCAGCAAACATGCAGAAACACATGCGCTCTCTCATACATATATTTTCTGATAAATGACGATATTGAAACTTTCAAGTTCGAAACGACAATAAAACGTCGTTATGTGACGCCTGCAATCATTTATTTTGATTGGTGTTTAACTGTGGAAGGTTTGTGCACTTCGCTGTTTTACATAAGGACGTCGTGGGAACGATGACTCAAAACTTGTGCCATTAAGAAGGTTGCATGCAAGAATACGTCCGTTATAAATACGTGTGTATGTACTTATATGTTTTGCAACCACAATGAATAAGTATAAACATAATGTACCGTCTTTTAATGACTTTCTTAATTTTTTCAATGAACATTTCGCAAGATTTATTTTGAATGCTGTGTGTTAATCATGTACAATATACGGCATTCCCAAAGTAATCCATTATAAAGAGCCATTAACTGTACCCCCTCCCCTTCATTTATCTACAGGAAACTATTAGACAAATAGTATAACATAGGCAGAGATGTTTAGTTCGATTTGGATATATTAGGCAATGGGAATGAAGATGAGATGTTAGTCCGAGTTAGGTTTGCTTACTATGCACACAATCGCTTGAGTATTTCATATTAACATAAAACATAAGTAGCTCTCTCTGAACGTTAAAAGAATCATTCAAATCTGGTACGTAGACTTCCGTGTAGTAAATAGAGTGTTATTAACATTTGAATGATTTTTTTGAACGTTCACCTAGTGGCAATTCGCCAGGATTTTAAAATGTTAATCTATATAGACATTGGTAAATTTGTTACCGATTTTAGCAATATGACACGCCCTTTCTCTTTCCTTCGTATATTCGTATGTTTGAACAAAGGAGGAAGGTATTATTTCTTCATCTTTTTTTTACATCGAAAAGGTACGACAAGCTCACAAAGAATTGTTCATTAATAATACAAGTTTACATGATGAGAGATGAATTCCTTGAAACGCGTAGTAAACAGGGTGTTTTTAACATTTGAATGATTCTTTTAACGTTCACCCAATGACAATTCGCCAAAATTTTAAAGTGTTTGTCTATTTACATACTGGTAACTTTCTTACCAATTTTAGCAAGATGACATAGCCTTGTTCTTTCGTTCGTATATTCGTATGTTTGAACGAAAGAGGGAGGTATTGTTTTTTCAGCTCTCTTTGGATTGTTTCTTCTGTTTACGTTAAACTATTCATAGAAACTTTTAATTTGTACCAATTATAAAGATCTTTAAATAAAAAGAAAAATGTGGCTACATATAATTAGAAAATAGTGATTGATTAGATTAGTTTCGTTAATATGCTTTGTAAAATTGCACGTATCTCTCGATAAAACACGAAACATCCATAAAATGAAAAAACGCACCGTCCTAGAGGTACACGGAATTTATGTCACTAATTGAAATCGTATAGGTAATACGAACAAAATTTCTCTGGATATGATCTATGAAAGTACTGGAAGTTTGACGAATGCAGAAATTGCTAAAAAAAATTGAAAGACGAAAATATAGTAAGATACATACACATTGAAGTAACAAGCATAGATGGTAGAAACATGTAGGCAAAGTATAGAATTAACTAAAGAAAGTATGGAAAGCGGGTTGACTACCGCAAATATAGTATCTAGAGAATCTCTTAGAGAATGTATAACCTTTATTGGTATTATTATTACCTTTATTAGTTAATTAATTTTTTCTTAATATAAGTAGGTTACAATTACTACGATTTCTAAGAATCTTATAAATTGTAATTAGACTGAAAATTGTTGGAATATACACTATGTGGCAAAGAAAACGACTCACTCAGTAAAAGTACATATTTTTAAACTAAATTTTATACAAATGATTTCTGTGCTGAGAATAACAAATGATTAAATTTTCATTGCAAAAATTCATACATTTTATAGGGAAAATTTAATAATAATTTGCCTCTCCGCGGAAAGAAATATATTTTACTATTGCTATTAAACTTATTCCAAGCAACTTGTAGAAAATTATGTAGCTGTGATATATGGAACGCGTTGTTATTTTATGATTTATCTCTACCAGACAAGAATTTCTTAAAGACCTTGAAGTACTATGCCGTTTCGTATGTGCAAGCAATTTTAGTGTCTACGATGTTGCCTACCTATTTCAGATAAATCTCTCCAACAACGAATGACTAGCAATATTTCTTTGTATCAGCCTAGCAATTTCTCGAAATGCAATGTGCGCCTCGTGTATTCCTACATAGGAACTCTTTCAAAATCACTTAGCTGGCAATAATTTGCTTGTCTTCGTATTTTCTACATATTAGAACTTTCGGCATTTCGATACACTAATATAGACTGCTGTTAAGGGCATGCTGAACGTATAACAAAATCAATTCGTGTGCGTGGAGGGACAATTAATTATTAAATTTTCTCTATGAGGGGTAAGAATTTTTTAATGAAAATTTAACATTTATTTTTCTCAATATAGTAAATATTTGTACAAAATGTGATTTAAAAATATATTCTTTTGCTGGGTGAGTCGTTTTTTTGTAACATAGTATATTATGATATGAATTTGAAGTTTCAGAAATAAATGTAATAAACTGCAGAGACATATATGTACGTGTGCGTAAACTGACATTTGGGAAGACTCCAAGCTTTTAAAAAGACAAAACGTAAAGAAACAGATACCTTAAAAAACTAATGAGACTGCTAAATTGTCTGCTTAAATCTGGTTTAAATGGATATTACGATCTAAACTCCATGATATTCACTTACACTCTCTCATAAAGCTTCATTATCAATACATCACTCATTTATATTTTCATTATAATCATTCATCTATTTTCTAAACCAATCTGCCTACCAATATTTTAACCGTTTAAACTCTTTTCTTAAATTGCTTTTATTTGTAGATATTTCCATGTCAATTTCTGTTCTAACAGCTATTTAATAACTTCAAGTGAATTTTCTATTATTCTTAATTTTCTATTATTTAAAGTTATTATTAATTAATTAGTGGTATTGTTTTCATCTTTTACATTATTAATTACTTTTGATATTCATTTTGACTGTATGTACTTCGTGTTATTTATGTTCAATATTTTGCCCTTTGGGTTCGCCTGTTGGACAATAAATATATTTTATTATTATTATTATCTCTCCTCATGTATATACAGACTTGTTCATTCTAGAATTAGATATGCGCTGTCCACAAGTGGAAAGAGTGCAGTTAGGTTAAAGCGCGCGAGAAAGGAGGATAGAATATCTCTCACTGGCAGTTTCGTTTTCTCCCACTTTTGTATTGCAAACAACTTCCCCTACTTTCTCGCGTTTATTTCAAGAATATTTTATTAGTTTCACGCCAAACGGCAAAACATTTCAAGAAAATAGCCATGTTTGAAAATCTTTTTAATTTTTAGAATTTTCTATTTCATTTATTTCAAGAATATTTTATTGGTTTCACGCCAAACGGCAAAACATTTCAAGAAAATAGCCATGTTTGAAAATCTTTTTAATTTTTAGAATTTTCTATTTCATTTATTTCAAGAATATTTTATTAGTTTCACGCCAAACGGCAAAACATTTCAAGAAAATAGCCATGTTGCATTTTATTAAAAGATTCAAATAAAATGCATTAAATAATTTATACAATTCAAAAATGTAGGTACGTATTGTCAATGCACGCGAGAAAGTAGGGGAAGTTTGCAATACAAAAGTGGGAGAAAACGAAACTGCCAGTGAGAGATATTCTATCCTCCTTTCTCGCGCGCTTTAACCTAACTGCACTCTTTCCACTTGTGGACAGCGCATATCTAATTCTAGAATGAACAAGTCTATATGTATATCAGTCCTTT